>JAYKKO010000015.1:15057500-15091250 GCA_037074685.1 Glyphodes pyloalis
CCTCAACGTGAACACGACTGTGGTCCACGTTGAGTTTGCCTAGAGCCAGGATCTTACGGCGCATGTCCGGTGCTACCTCTATGACAGCATTGAAGAGCTGCGGGTTTTTGTTGCTCGTTAAGAAGCAGAGACGCTGAACCTCTATATCATTTTGATACTGAAGGACGTCCAAAAGTTCCTCGCGAGCGATTTCCTTCGAGACACCCTTCAGCATCACAAGTGGGGGGCGGCGCTTGGCCTCCTCGGCGCTGAAGCCAGAGACGGCCTTGGTCCTGGAGATAGTCTCCTGGCATTGCTCGGGTCTTTCAAATTCGACGCGGATTTTCCCGTTACTAATGGGCATTATTTTAGTAGGCGCATATTTGGTCTTTTTGAAAGACACTTGCTTTTTCCAAGCAGAGACTACCTCCTGGGGTTTTTGGGACACGTCATCCGCACAGATGATGATGGCAGGCTTGGTGATGGGCGCAGGCACGGAATTTCTCGCGGTCACTGCCGCAAAAGTGGGAGCAGCTGCCGGAGCGGAGACGACGGGAGGTGAGGATCGAAGTTCCTCCCTAAGAGTGGCAATTTCGCTCCTCACAATCTCGCGGACTTCGTCTTTGAGACTGTGAGTTGCGGTTTGGGTCTCCATGATGGATTGGTGCAGGGAGTTTTCCCTAGACTCACTTACAAACTGATCCTTCAGTTCGCCGACTAAGTACTCAAGGGCGTAAGAAAGGAACTCAGTGCATCTATAAATGCAGGTTTTATTATCCTTGGTGAGGCTTTTTCCCGCACCAAGGCACTCATTTATAGTCCAAAGAGTGTCCTTGGACATCTTATAATAGTCGTCGTACGACTTTATGTCCGACAACTTTAAGTCGAACTTAACGACCGGCGTCTTTTCCGCCATTACGAAGGCTACTTGTCGTTTTTCTACAACAGGTTAACAACACAGAAACTACAATTACAGACTGAAACTAATTTAAACTAATTTATTTTATACGAAAAGACACTAAAATTCTACAAAAACGCAATTTACAAAATGGGGGGGGTTGGGGGGGGGGAGGGGGTACTTACTGGAATATGAAGCTAATTGAGATACAACTATATGTGAAAGAATGATCGAAATCGGATGAGAATTGACTGAGATATGAAATAAAAACTAAAACTGAATTACTGGCTAACTCAGGGAAAAAGTGCACCTAAGGTCCGACTTTTTCCCCATACAAATTTTTGAAATTCGACCAAGTCCAAAATTTATTTTCGAAACTACAAGTGACAGAAAAATGGGGGTGGTACCACCAGAAGGGTGGACCCAAATGCTATAAAACCTAAGAAGGGAGTATTGCTATCTGACCAGAAACTAAAGAGCTAGAATTTTTTGAAGTATCTATGAAATTAATTTATCTAGACGACGAAATTTGAATTTGTATTTTCTTCTAAGTCCGAAAACTTAGAAAATTCAGAAAAAATAGAAAACGCGGCTTATGAGAGTCGGGTCTTCGGGAGGGCGTAGGGGCAAATTAGGAGGAACTCCGGATCACAATGGGAGCCACAGAGGTCTTCCCCATTGGACCCGAAAGTCCGGTTTTTTTTGGTTAGGTTAGGTTAGGTTAGGTTAGGTTAGGTTAGGTTAGGTTAGGTTAGGTTAGGTTAGGTTAGGTTAGGTTAGGTTAGGTTAGGTTAGGTTAGGTTAGGTTAGGTTAGGTTAGGTTAGGTTAGGTTAGGTTAGGTTAGGTTAGGTTAGGTTAGGTTAGGTTAGGTTAGGTTAGGTTAGGTTAGGTTAGGTTAGGTTAGGTTAGGTTAGGTTAGGTTAGGTTAGGTTAGGTTAGGTTAGGTTAGGTTAGGTTAGGTTAGGTTAGGTTAGGTTAGGTTAGGTTAGGTTAGGTTAGGTTAGGTTAGGTTAGGTTAGGTTAGGTTAGGTTAGGTTAGGTTAGGTTAGGTTAGGTTAGGTTAGGTTAGGTTAGGTTAGGTTAGGTTAGGTTAGGTTAGGTTAGGTTAGGTTAGGTTAGGTTAGGTTAGGTTAGGTTAGGTTCCAGGGGGGGAGGTGTACCCCTACCTGGCGCGTCCCCCGGTGGCGGATAGGGGAAGCCGTCGGCCGCCGCCCGGAGGGTACTCCCGCTTACAGGGATGCCCTGCGGACGGCGGCCGGGGGTCGGAGCGTAGCTCCCGCGGACCAAACGCATTGGGGGGGTTGGGGTAGGTGGGGTGGGGAATGGGGAATGGGGGGGTGGGGAATACCGTCCTATGCTGCTCTTCTCGGTTCTGAGAAGAGCAGTAGAGGGCGAGGCGTAATCTGGGGGGGGAGCTCGCCCGTAAACGAGCAATGACGACAATGGCCTCGAGGAAAAAGAATACTTTACCCCAGGAGGGTACCTCCAGCACTGCTGGAGGAGAATCCCTCGGCGTCTCCCCATCAGGGAAGACGTCCAAGCCCCACCGTATTCTGGGGGGGGCAACCCGAGCCATGGGACCTTCGGGCCCCTTAACGACGACTAAAGCGAGCAAAAGGACAACCGATTCTGCCGAGGAGAAAGACCTCGTAATACTGGATACTGACGATGGTGATTCAGACATGGAGGTGTCCGAGAATGAGAGCAGTAGCAATGACGCTTCTGGCGATGTGGATGGCGGCTCTTCGAGCCGCAAGCGGCGTAATCCGGAGCACCGGGATGAAGGGAAGAGGAGTAAGAGCAGCGAACCGAACCGAAAGTGGTCTGCGGATTCAGACGAAGAGGTGGTTGGCCTAGGTGTAGCCTTCGCTGAGCTCCGTAAGAGATTGGGGAGCAAAGGCCGTATTAAGGACGAGACGGACTCGCACGTGGCCATACTCCGGGCTATGGAGGAGATGGATGGGGCGTTGGAGGACGTTGTGGGCGTGAGAAGAATGAGCTTGTGCCACTTTAACGTCCAAGAGGAGGCGAAGCTGCTGGAGGAGAGGCCCTCGTACACGCTCCTGTACCAGGCCGTAGCAGCATCCTCACTGGCGAGGACCGTGGCGTTTAAATCGCCGGGCATCAAGGACGCCCATAGAGGCGCCCTGATATCAGCGGCTGATCAGATGGAGTGCGCGGCCGAAGCCCTGTACTTCCGATCGACAACCAAATCGCAGAGGATCCTCGAAAAGGAAATCCGGAAGAAGGAAGAGGAGAATCAGCAGCTCTGCCGGGAAATCGAGTCCCAAAAGGAAGAGAGGAGAAGGGACTCCGAGCGCCAGGCCCAGGAGCTCGAGAAGGTGCGCGAGGAGGTGGCGAGACTCAGGGCAGTTGTGGAGGGGCAAAAATCCCAAACCCCTGAATCCGGCGTGGAGAGATTGGCTGCCATAATGGAAGAGAGGTTCCGGAAACTGGAGGAGCGGCTTCCGATAGCTTCGGAACGCAGGGTGGCGCAAACGGAGGGTCCGACGGAGATGAAAGCTGGACAAAAAACCCGAGCACCCGCGAGTAATGCAGCCACAACTCGCGGGCCCACGGCTCCAGCGATCACCCAGAACAACCCCCCTCATAAAGGGAAGAAGATAAGGGAGAGAGGGCCAAAACAATCTGCGGCGCAAGTCCCCAGAGAGTCACGCCCATTGCCACCCCCCCCCGCGTCCATGGATGCGGGATGGGCAACGGTGGCAAGGAGAAGGAAAGCCCCAGCAGCACCAGCAGACCCACAACCCCTGCCTAAAAGACAGCCGAGGCGACCTAAAATGCCGAACTTGCGCCCCGCCCAGACGGCAGCAGTTGTTCTAACACTGCTGCCAGAAGCCGTCGACCGGGGCCTAACATATGGGACGATAATCTCCAAGGCCAAGTCCCAAATATCCTTGACAGCCTTGGGGATAGAGGAGCTCCAGTTCCGTAGAGCCATCACTGGCGGTGCCATCCTTGAGATCCAGGGTGGCACAGAGCAGGAAAACCGTGCAAAGGCGGACTCCCTGGCGAATGGGCTCCGGGAGGTCTTTCGGGCGGACGGGGTGCAAATCACCCGGCCGGAGAGGAGCGCAGAACTGCGCCTCTGGTGCAAATCACCCGGCCGGAGAGGAGCGCAGAACTGCGCCTCTCCCGGCTGGACGATTCTGTCGCGGCGGCAGACGTCAGAGAGGCGGTGGCAAAAGCCTGTGGGTGCTCGGCGGATGAGGTAAAGACCGGCGAGATTCGCCGAGCTAGCCGAGGTCTCGGCTCGTGTTGGGTGCGCTGCCCAATATCGGTGGCGGAAAAGCTGACGGACGGTCGAAGATTACTCGTCGGCTGGTCGTCGGCTCAGGTGACACTCTTGGAGTCTAGGGACCTGTACTGCTTCCGATGCCTCGAAAAGGGGCATGTCCGGATGCAGTGCAGGTCGGAGTTGGACCGCAGCGCCACCTGTTACAGGTGTGGCGAAAACGGCCACCTGGCACGCTCGTGCGAGCAGCAGCCACACTGCGCAGTCTGCGCAGCGGCAGGCAGGTGGGCCGACCATAGGGTGGGAGGTCAGCATTGCAGACCCCCCATCCCTAAGAGTAAGAGAAAAGCCGCCGCGGCCTCACAGCCGCAGCAGAAATCGACGTCCACCGGCGAGATGGACGTGAGTGTTGGGGCCAATTAGCCCAAATCCCGCGACGCCAGAACGGGGAACTCTGGCGTCCAACGAGGAACGGGGCGTGTCGGGTGGTCCGGCACGCCCCGTGGTGCGGCAACAGCCGCATCGAGTTGTGCTGCGATTACGCGGCAATGCGCCTAGGGGGGGACTGTGTAGAATCGTTATCGCGCATCCCGGCCCCCCCCTTTAATGCGCAGAGAAGGACCACCCCAGGGGTTTTAGTCGGTTCGAGTCCGACACACCACTCTCTGTCTCCCCGTGGCAGAGAGTGACGGTGCGTGGGCATTTCCCCTGGGAAGTTAGGTTAGGTTAGGTTAGGTTAGGTTAGGTTAGGTTAGGTTAGGTTAGGTTAGGTTAGGTTAGGTTAGGTTAGGTTAGGTTAGGTTAGGTTAGGTTAGGTTAGGTTAGGTTAGGTTAGGTTAGGTTAGGTTAGGTTAGGTTAGGTTAGGTTAGGTTAGGTTAGGTTAGGTTAGGTTAGGTTAGGTTAGGTTAGGTTAGGTTAGGTTAGGTTAGGTTAGGTTAGGTTAGGTTAGGTTAGGTTAGGTTAGGTTAGGTTAGGTTAGGTTAGGTTAGGTTAGGTTAGGTTAGGTTAGGTTAGGTTAGGTTAGGTTAGGTTAGGTTAGGTTAGGTTAGGTTAGGTTAGGTTAGGTTAGGTTAGGTTAGGTTAGGTTAGGTTAGGTTAGGTTAGGTTAGGTTAGGTTAGGTTAGGTTAGGTTAGGTTAGGTTAGGTTAGGTTAGGTTAGGTTAGGTTAGGTTAGGTTAGGTTAGGTTAGGTTAGGTTAGGTTAGGTTAGGTTAGGTTAGGTTAGGTTAGGTTAGGTTAGGTTAGGTTAGGTTAGGTTAGGTTAGGTTAGGTTAGGTTAGGTTAGGTTAGGTTAGGTTAGGTTAGGTTAGGTTAGGTTAGGTTAGGTTAGGTTAGGTTAGGTTAGGTTAGGTTAGGTTAGGTTAGGTTAGGTTAGGTTAGGTTAGGTTAGGTTAGGTTAGGTTAGGTTAGGTTAGGTTAGGTTAGGTTAGGTTAGGTTAGGTTAGGTTAGGTTAGGTTAGGTTAGGTTAGGTTAGGTTAGGTTAGGTTAGGTTAGGTTAGGTTAGGTTAGGTTAGGTTAGGTTAGGTTAGGTTAGGTTAGGTTAGGTTAGGTTAGGTTAGGTTAGGTTAGGTTAGGTTAGGTTAGGTTAGGTTAGGTTAGGTTAGGTTAGGTTAGGTTAGGTTAGGTTAGGTTAGGTTAGGTTAGGTTAGGTTAGGTTAGGTTAGGTTAGGTTAGGTTAGGTTAGGTTAGGTTAGGTTAGGTTAGGTTAGGTTAGGTTAGGTTAGGTTAGGTTAGGTTAGGTTAGGTTAGGTTAGGTTAGGTTAGGTTAGGTTAGGTTAGGTTAGGTTAGGTTAGGTTAGGTTAGGTTAGGTTAGGTTAGGTTAGGTTAGGTTAGGTTAGGTTAGGTTAGGTTAGGTTAGGTTAGGTTAGGTTAGGTTAGGTTAGGTTAGGTTAGGTTAGGTTAGGTTAGGTTAGGTTAGGTTAGGTTAGGTTAGGTTAGGTTAGGTTAGGTTAGGTTAGGTTAGGTTAGGTTAGGTTAGGTTAGGTTAGGTTAGGTTAGGTTAGGTTAGGTTAGGTTAGGTTAGGTTAGGTTAGGTTAGGTTAGGTTAGGTTAGGTTAGGTTAGGTTAGGTTAGGTTAGGTTAGGTTAGGTTAGGTTAGGTTAGGTTAGGTTAGGTTAGGTTAGGTTAGGTTAGGTTAGGTTAGGTTAGGTTAGGTTAGGTTAGGTTAGGTTAGGTTAGGTTAGGTTAGGTAAGGTTAGGTTAGGTTAGGTTTTTTTTTTTTTTTTTTTTTTTTTTTTTTTTTTTTTTTTATTTATCAAATCAGCTTCTCCCCGATATTAATTTTTCGGGGGAACTTGTACTAGTTAATTTTGTTTAATTTATTCCTCATGTTTCTGAAATGCCCAAAGACTAATTATATTTATGTTGATTGAGGTTTGAACTCGAAATTTTAACTCTATTTTGTTTTCTATTGTTTACGTTTGTATTTATTGTTATTTATTATATTCTTATTTGTTTCTCTGCTTGACTTTTGTTATTATTTTTATTTCTATTATTATTTTCTTTATCTGTTGTTGTTTTATATTTTCTTATTCTGAATTTTATATGTATTTTATTGCTATTGTTTTTATTTATTACCTTTTATTACTATTCCGCAGACGTACTCTGCGTACTCCATAAAGTATTTAGCTACCTTTGAGTCCTCGAGGAAACTGTGGTACACGCTGCTTTCTATGATTGCCCCCAGCCTTGACTCTATCTGCTGTCTTTGGGAGCCAAATATCGGGCAATCATTGAGGACGTGCTCCACAGTCTCCCCGGCTTCCGGGTCACATCTGCATGCCGGGGAACTTTTTAGCTTGAAGCGGTCCAGATATGAGGAGAATCCACCGTGTCCCGTCCATATTTGGGTGCGGATTGTGTTTGGGACCCATTCTTCTAGGATTCGGTAGGATCTCCTCACATCTGGGAAGAACAACTTGGTAATGGCTCCTGACGGGTTATTGGTGTACCTTTCTTGCCATGAATCGATGGTTCGTTGGCGCAACCTGTATTTGATGTAAGAGTTGGGGACCCTGTCATATTCTGGGGAGGTTTTCTTTAGAGTGGCTGCTTTAGCGAGTTCATCCGCTCGTTCATTACCAGCTGTGCCGACGTGTGCCTTCACCCAGAACAGAGCGACCTCATGCCCCGACTCTCTAATTTCAGCGACGGAAGCTTGTATGATATGGGCTATGGGATGCGTTGTGGACGGGTTGACTATAAGATCGAGAGAAGACCTAGAGTCGCTGAGGACGCTGGCACTGCACTTCTTCTGGCGGACGAATTCGAGGGCCTTGTGGATCGCCCATAGCTCCGCCTGGAAGACAGTGCAGTAGTCAGCGAGCTTCAGCTTACTCGCTTTAATTTCTCTGTCGCCCATCCAACAACTGAACGCCGCTCCGACTTTGCCCTCATACTTGCTTCCGTCGGTAAAGACAGTGAGTTGCTGCTGCGGTATGTTCTCCAGTCCCTCTTCTGCTAGCTGGTAGGTGATGCCGGATCTTGACGCGGGATGGGCTAGAGTCGTCCAGTGTACTCTCTGTTCCATTGGTCTGTCGGGGAGTTCGTCGAACATGCCCTGCGCCCTGGACCTGTAGAGTAGATGCGCCTCCTTGACTCTCAGGTCAAGTGGCAGCATTCTCGCCAGGATTGTGCAGGCGGCAAAGGAGGTAGTCCGATGGGCTCTTGCGGCTCTGATGGCGAACATACGTTGCAGGGAGCACAGTCTTCTGCGAACGTATGCCTTGTCTGCCGCCTCGCCCCATACTCCAGCCCCGTAGAGAGCAATGGGCTCTATCACTGCAATGTATAGATGGCGTAGGACCTGGGGGCTGAGACCCCACGTGGCTCGAACCGCTCTACCTGTGGATTTAAATAACTCAGTTATTTTTGCACAGGTGGCAGCCACGTGGGTCTTCCAGGTCAGTCGCCTGTCTATATAGAGCCCTAGCAGTTTGATGGACTCCTGTCCCCGGATTTTGTGTCCCTGCATCTCGAATTCAGGCTCCCTATAATTCAGCTTACGGGTTATTACTAGGGCCTGGGTTTTGTGGGGCGCAAAATGTAGCTTATTACGTCGTCCCCATGAGCTTACGAATTCTAAGATGCTGTTGATCTCGGACTCAAGAGGACCAGCCTCTTCCGCGGCCGAGATAATTATTATGTCGTCCGCGAAAGCCTGTAAAAAGTATCCTCTCGATTCCGATTCCAACAGCAATGAGTTGAGGAGGATGTTCCACATCACCGGTCCCCCCGTGGACCCCTGGACGCAGCCCTTCTCCGTGGCCCTGACGATGGATGCCCCTGCGTAGTTAATTGTGACCCTCCTGCTGCTAAAATAGCTGTCCACGAGATTATACAAATGTTTTATGGAGGGCCACCAGGCGTTGTCAAAAGCTCCCTCGATATCGAGGGAGACTAGAGCCACTATTTTCTTGGCTGTCAGGCCTTCCCTGATCCGGGAAAGGGCCGCGTGGAGGGCGTCATCGGTGGAGACCTGAGGTGTAAACCCAAACTGCCTGTCGCTTAGTTTGCCGTTGATGCCCAGATATGTGATGAGCCTGGTGATGAAAGCCTTCTCTACAGTTTTCCCCAATACCGGCAAGAGTCCTATAGGTCGATAGCTTTTTGGTTTATCGTAGGACTCCTTGCCGGGTTTGGGGATTATTTTAATTGTTGCCCTCTTCCAGGGCTCAGGAAAGTGACCCAGGGACAAACATGCATTCGCTATCTTCTGGAAACAGATTACATTTGCTTGTATAGCATTGAAACAGATGTCCGAGGTCAAGCCGTCCTCTCCAGGGGCCTTCTTGGGGTTCATGTATTTTACTATAGCTCCCAGTTCGTCTCCGGTGAAGGGCGGCTCGTCCTCGGTCAATCTGTCTCTTTCTTTGTAAGCTCTGATGTATCTATGTTCGTCCGTTTCTGCGGTAGGGTCGTCGGCCGGGTAAAAGGTGGATGCAAGCAGTTCGGCTGACTCCTGGGCGGTGAGAGTTTTATTAGAGGCGTCTTTGAGTAGGACATCCCCCTTGTTATTGCTGGTGGACCTGATCACCCTGTAAACCTGGTCCCATATACTTTCTCTGTCTTGTTTGTTGCAAAAATTTTTCCAACTGTCTAATTTTGTTTTATGTATTTCTTCTTTGTATTTTTCTAAAATTTCTTTGTACTTATTTATTACTATTTCTTTTCTGTCCTGTCTAGCTTGTTTAATTCTTCTTCTATATTTAACCACTTCTTTTTTCAGGTTCGTGAGTGATCCAGTCCACCAGCACAGCTTCGGTTTCCGGGTCTCCTTCTTCGTGGGCAGCATTTCGGTGCAGATCTTTTGCACGGCTTCTGTATACTGCCACACCGCGCGCTCCAATGTCATCACATCAGGTAAGTCCTTGTCTTCCTTCCCGCCCATCCAGTCCATTCCACTGAGCTCAGCCCCCAGCCTATTCCTGAACTCAGGCCAGTCTGCCGAATCCGTCTTGTATCGTCGGGTGGTGGCAGTCGCTGGGGGAGGGTTTACTTCATCCGACCCCAACTCAAATGTTATTGCGTTGTGGTCAGACGATGGTACCAGCCCCCTGCGGACCCTCCATCCCTCGATTTTGCAGATCATACCATCTCCGCAGGCTGTGATGTCCGTATGACTGGAGATTTCCCTTGTACCCCGGATTGTTTCGAAGGTGGGGGTGTTGCCCTCGTTCAGCAGCGTAAGTTGGTGTTGGGCCAAGAAGTCGGCCACCATCTCGCCGCGCTCGTTGGACTTGGAACTGCCCCACCAAACCGACCACCCATTCACGTCTGATCCTAGTATAACCTTTCCATTACTGACATCTATTAATCTGCCCACAGATTCCAGGCGAGCACTCGCGGAGGATGTATCCAGCTGCGGCTCCAGATAGATGGAGAGGAGTAGGACCTCGCCATATGACGTCCCCAGCAACCCCGCCGAGACACAGCTGGAGCACTCTTCGGAGAGCTCATTCACCACAAGCGTCGGATCGAAAATTATTATGGCAGCCTTGACGGGATCCTCGCCGACTCTTCTTTGTATTATCCTGGTTCTTCCAGGCAGCCGCATCTCACCCAGGGCTCCCACGAAAGGCTCCTGCACTATTGCCACCTGTGCAGCCCCTTGAGTCGCTAATTGGACCAGCTCATCGGTCGCACAGCGGGATCTCGCCAGGTTTGCCTGCACAAATCTAAGCACACCCCCAGCCTCAGCAGTAGGCCACTCGGTTTCGGGCTATCCTATCCCATTTGATCCTGGCGGGGCACGCGGAGCCCGTTGGTCTGTGCGGGTCGCCCTCCGAGTCTCTACAATTAATGCATCTCGGGGGCGACTTCACATTGGGACAGTCCCGTAACGCATGCTCCTCGCTACATTGTGGACAGGTGGGCACGGGCTTTTCGCACCATCTTCTAGTATGCCCAAACCCCCAGCAGTTGGTACATTGTATTAGCGGTGATTGGTCTTCTAGGTGAACCCTCTGGAGCCCGATGTACATTTTTCCCGCTCTAATCAGCCTATTGTACATTGTGGGGGTCACTTCGAGGACTATATTTGCTTCCTGGGGGTTTCGAGCGTCCCTTCTGAATAGCTCCCTGAACACCAGGTCCTCCTCTCTTAGTCCCGCCGTAATATGGGAGTTCTGAGAGTGCATGGACTTCCTTATATCCTGTTCGGTGTTTATTTTTAGGACGTCTCTCAGTCTCACCAGCGGGTTCTTTAGTTTGGCCTCCTCAATGTTCAGTTTCCCGGAGCCCTGTAACGCTTCCTTAACCTTGTTGAGCCCAGCTCTGCTTGTGCAGCCCATCACCACCTTGGCACTCCTGGCTCGTCGGAGTCTGTCCACTCCAACTCCCAATTTCCTGGCGTCGACCAGTTCTCTAATCTGGGAGACCACTTCCTCACTTGTTCCTCCCGGGGTTTTGGGAGAGATGATTATTGTGTGGACAGGCTCCGGCTTTCCAGATACGACGGAGGCATATGACAACAGGGGTTGTTCCGGCTTCATTTTTGGAGCAATCTTTAAGGTTCCAGAGGCGGGTTCGTCCGAGTCTGCTGGTATGACGTTCAGCCTCGCGGTGATGTTTCTGACCGCCTCCTTCACCTCCGTGACCTGCTGCTTCAGGAAATCCACTCCTACTTCGTATTCGAGCCATCCCCTCACTCCTTCCGTTTCCTTCAGGTTCTTCCTGCCCAGATCCTCTAGTTCCGCTTGTCCCTCGTTCACCACGTTCGCGAATTTCGCCAGGGTCTCCGCATGTCGTTTTTCCCTGGTAGAGATGATTTTCTCATAGTACGCCTTAGAGCGTTCCTTCTCTGCGATGTGGCGGTTCCGGGAGTCAGCTAGCCTTAGGACCATCTCGTAGAGGCCATGAAGTCCGTCGTTGACATCCTGAACAATTCCTCGGCTGGTGTTGCGGGATTCCTCGAGGCGTGCCTTGGTTCTCTGGAGGAGTGCCGCTGCGACTCTGGGCATGTCGTGGAGTGGGCCCCCTCCTTCCACCCCCACCGACGACATGACCGAACTGTCTGAGCCCTCAGTATCTTCCGGCTCTCTTACAGAGCTGGAGCTGGCCTCTGACACCTGGGCCGCTCTGATCTGGGCCCGTATTCTGAGGAGAGCCGATTCAGATCTGGCCTTACGAGAGTCCGCCTCGGATCCCGCCAGTGGTGTGGAGGACGCCATCACCCATTTCTCCCTCTCTTCGCTCTTATCGCTTATCTGTTCTTGAACAGGGGGCGAAAGAGCTGTTGGGGACTCGGGAGCCGATGTTTTGGGTGTTTCCCTCTCTTTTGCGATCTTTGGAGGGGGAGCTGTTGGCGCTTTGAAGGGAGGCTGAGCTGGAGCGGTGTCTCGGTCGCGCTTTTTGGTCTGCTCAAGTGGCTGGGACCTGGTTGTTCTTGTCCTCGTTAATTTTGGTGGTGCATTTAGCTGGACTGAGGTGGACCTTTTTGTCTTTTTATCCATTTTGTCTGTGATGTGTCTGTGATATTTTTTAAATGTGTTTATTTTATTTTAATGTGTTGTTTTATACTAATTTTATGTTTTTAATGACTTTTAATGGGTTTTTTATGGAATTTATGAATTTTTATGGGGTATGTGATAGGTTTTAATGGGTTTTAGATGTGATATTTTTATTGATTTGTGGTTTTATACTTTTTTAGGAATTTTTTTTTTAATGTCGTTTATGGGTTTTTAATGGGATGGGGTAGTTTTAGTTAATGGCTGTTTAGTGCCATTAAAGGGGGGTATTTATAGGGATATATTCGTAAAAGAAGCCAGAAATTATGTCGGTTAATTTATTTTGCTATGAATTTTTAAAAGTTTAGAATTTTGGGTTTATCCAGATGCTATCTATGGGATTCTCCACTTAAGCTGCGAAAATTTTTGTATGGGCCGAAAAAATGCCAAAAATTATTTTTGTCCCTATTTAGGGTAGAGGGTTGTGGGAGGGCTCGATCAATAGGTCTTCCCGAGCCTACCAAAGCACCCCTAGGAACAAAAAGTGTAACTTTGAATTTTGAATTTTTGTGAATTTTTGAAATTTGAATTTATTTATCCTGATGTCCGAATTATTTTTGCCAATGACTTAGAAATTTCTCGATCATGAGATTTTTGCCAATAACTCGAAAAGTACTTTTTGGGTACCCCTCGAGTTTTGGTATATCGTTTGATCTCAAAAAGCTTAGCTTAAGTTTCGAATTTCAGCAACGTAGGTCTTATATTGGAGAAAAAATTTCGAGTTGGTTAGGTTAGGTTAGGTTAGGTTAGGTTAGGTTAGGTTAGGTTAGGTTAGGTTAGGTTAGGTTAGGTTAGGTTAGGTTAGGTTAGGTTAGGTTAGGTTAGGTTAGGTTAGGTTAGGTTAGGTTAGGTTAGGTTAGGTTAGGTTAGGTTAGGTTAGGTTAGGTTAGGTTAGGTTAGGTTAGGTTAGGTTAGGTTAGGTTAGGTTAGGTTAGGTTAGGTTAGGTTAGGTTAGGTTAGGTTAGGTTAGGTTAGGTTAGGTTAGGTTAGGTTAGGTTAGGTTAGGTTAGGTTAGGTTAGGTTAGGTTAGGTTAGGTTAGGTTAGGTTAGGTTAGGTTAGGTTAGGTTAGGTTAGGTTAGGTTAGGTTAGGTTAGGTTAGGTTAGGTTAGGTTAGGTTAGGTTAGGTTAGGTTAGGTTAGGTTAGGTTAGGTTAGGTTAGGTTAGGTTAGGTTAGGTTAGGTTAGGTTAGGTTAGGTTAGGTTAGGTTAGGTTAGGTTAGGTTAGGTTAGGTTAGGTTAGGTTAGGTTAGGTTAGGTTAGGTTAGGTTAGGTTAGGTTAGGTTAGGTTAGGTTAGGTTAGGTTAGGTTAGGTTAGGTTAGGTTAGGTTAGGTTAGGTTAGGTTAGGTTAGGTTAGGTTAGGTTAGGTTAGGTTAGGTTAGGTTAGGTTAGGTTAGGTTAGGTTAGGTTAGGTTAGGTTAGGTTAGGTTAGGTTAGGTTAGGTTAGGTTAGGTTAGGTTAGGTTAGGTTAGGTTAGGTTAGGTTAGGTTAGGTTAGGTTAGGTTAGGTTAGGTTAGGTTAGGTTAGGTTAGGTTAGGTTAGGTTAGGTTAGGTTAGGTTAGGTTAGGTTAGGTTAGGTTAGGTTAGGTTAGGTTAGGTTAGGTTAGGTTAGGTTAGGTTAGGTTAGGTTAGGTTAGGTTAGGTTAGGTTAGGTTAGGTTAGGTTAGGTTAGGTTAGGTTAGGTTAGGTTAGGTTAGGTTAGGTTAGGTTAGGTTAGGTTAGGTTAGGTTAGGTTAGGTTAGGTTAGGTTAGGTTAGGTTAGGTTAGGTTAGGTTAGGTTAGGTTAGGTTAGGTTAGGTTAGGTTAGGTTAGGTTAGGTTAGGTTAGGTTAGGTTAGGTTAGGTTAGGTTAGGTTAGGTTAGGTTAGGTTAGGTTAGGTTAGGTTAGGTTAGGTTAGGTTAGGTTAGGTTAGGTTAGGTTAGGTTAGGTTAGGTTAGGTTAGGTTAGGTTAGGTTAGGTTATTTTTTTTTTTTTTTTTTTTTTTTTTTTTTTTTTTTTTTTTTTTTTTTTTTTTTTTTTTTTTTTTTTTTTTTTTTTTTTCTTCATAAGTTGTTTTTCAGTTTAAAGTTTTTAGCGACGCTGGTTTTGAAAACTATGGTGGTTGATGTGCAAAGTTTGTTTATCACATCACTTGACCCTTTGCAGAGTATGTAGCGGTGCTACTCCATCTGTGTCAAGCGAGACAACAATTATTTGGGAATCTTCTCTGCATGGGATAACAGAGTTACAACGACTATAACGGAATTTAGAAGACAATGTTGTTCAAAAGAGGGCATTGGGTAACATCTTTCTGTTCTAAGTAGAACAGAATTAAGAGACGGCAAGACAGTTAAAAGGAAAGGAAATAGGAAGGGGGGGGAGAAAAAATACAAGTGGAAGAATTAAATTACAAGACAAAGAATTATTACGAGTTGGGATGCACAGAGTGCACTACATCCCATAATCTACTTGGCCATCAATTCGAGCTATCATGCTCTTTATGCGAGGGCAGAGTTTTGCGTTGGTCGCATTGTGAGCAAGGTCTGCTCCGGTTTGGCCAGTTTTGGTCGCGTGCTTGTTACAGTTGTAACAGCACCTCTTGGTGAGGTCATTTTTGTTCGGACAATCGGCAATTTGGTGCCCGACACTTGCGCAGTAAGCGCACGGTTTGGTGTCGTTTTCGCACTTTGCCTTGGTGTGCCCGAACTGCAGACAGGTGAAACACTGTACGAAGCGGCTGAAATCTTCGATGTGGACCTTGTTGTGGTCCACATTGAGCTTCTGTTTTTGTATGATGATGAGGCGCTCTTGGGGGGTTACTTCTATAACTGCATTGTACAGTTTTTCGTTCCTGTTTGACGTGAGGAAGCAAAGACGGGGCGACTCTAAGTCATTTTGATACTTCAGGAGACCAATAAGTTCATCCCGAGAGATGTCCTTAGAGACCCCCTTCAGTATCATCATGGGTCTACGCCGCTTTGCCTCCTCCGCCATCAGGCCGTACACTGTGCTCGTACGCATCAGGGTTTCGTCGCATTGTTCGCGGGTTTCGAATTCAACCCTTATCTTACTGTTAGACAAGGGCTGGATTTTTATCGGCGCATACTTCTGCTCACGGAAGCTGACATTTTTCTTCCAAGCATCTATGACTTGTTGATGGGTTTTCTTGCTGTCAAGTGGGGTGATTACAATAGCCGGATTGGTGACCGGAACGGGTTTCGGTGGTGTTTTGGCTGCAGCAGATGCATAAGACAAAGGTGCCATCACCGGCACGACGGGGACTGGGGGAGCGGTCTTGAGCTCTCTCTTCATAGCGGCGAACTCGGTCTTAACAGCCGCTATGACCTCGTCTTTGATGCTGGAGGTGGCATCCTTTGTCTCAGTCATTGAGGTGTACAAGGAAGACTCCTTTGCTTCCTCCACGAACTTATCTTTTAGTTCACCAACGAGGTACTCCAGGGCGTAACTAAGTAAATCAGTGCAACTGAGGATGGTAGACTTGTTTTCGCGCGTGAGACTCTGTCTCTGGTTCACTGCTAAGTTGATTGTCTTAGTCACATCTTTACACACCCGGTAGTAATCCTCCAAGGTCTTAATATCGGTGATTTGGTGTTTAAGTTCGATGGGGGGGGGCGGGGGTTCTTTTGGTTCCTTACTAGCCATTGCAGATCGATTCCTACAACAACTAGCGAAAACAAAATATTTTTACAAGTTTTTGGCAGACAAGGGGTTAACAATATTTTATGAACAACTATTTAAAACTACTAATACAACTGAAACTAATTTAAAACTGACGATTTTCTAACAAAAAGAACGTTATAGTACTAACGTTTTGGCGACAAATGGGTTAACAACAAAGTGGGGTAGGACAAAAGAAGGGGTAATTTATTTAAAGAATACTAGTGAAAGAATCTTGAAAATCGGTTAAGAAACAACGGAGAAATTAATTAATTACTGAAAATTTGAATTGACTAACTTTGGGAAAAAGTCCACCTAAGGTCCGACTTTTTCCCCATACAAATTTTGCGAAATTCAAAACCCAGAGTTTCTAACTCCGGGGCTATAAGTGATGGAGGGATGGGGGTGGTACCACCAGAAGGGTGGACCCAAACGCTATTGAACCTAAAAAGACAGAACTACTATATGACCTGAGACTAAGAAACTAGAAATTTTTGAAGTGTCCAGGAAATTAATTTATCCTGACGACAAAATTCGGAGTTGTGTTTTCGGCTAAGTCCAAAAACTTAAAAAATTCGAAAAAATTAGAAAACGCGGCTTATGAAAGTCGGGTCTTCGGGAGGGCGTAGGGGCAAATTGGAGGGAACTTCGGATCACAATGGGAGCCACAGAGGTCTTCCCCATTGGACCCGAAAGTCCGGTTGGTTAGGTTAGGTTAGGTTAGGTTAGGTTAGGTTAGGTTCCAGGGGGGGAGGTGATACCCCTACCTGGCGCGTCCCCCGGCCGGCGGATAGGGGAAGCCGTCGGCTGCCGTCCGGAGGGTACTCCCGCTTACAGGGATGCCCTGCGGGCGGCAGTCGGCGGTCGGAGCGTAGCTCCCGCGGACCAAACACACTGGGGGGGTGGGGTAGGCGGGTTGGGGATGGGGAATGGGGGGGTGGGGAATTTGGGGAGGGGGGGAATTTGTTGTGCGAAGTTTTCGGCGGTTTTTGTACAACATCGTCGTTTTCTTCGCCCATGTCGGGGCCTTGCTTATGGCCTGGTCATGTTTGGCCACTTTGACGTTGTAGCTCTTCGGAGCGTAGTATGGCGGGGTAGCCTCGCGGCGCGACGGGCTCGGCCGGCTGCGTAATAGCAGTCGGTCGCAGCAGACTTCGGTCACCGTCGGGCGACCTGTTTCCTGGTCGAGTGTCTGGTGATCACGTCTATCGGCTCGACCAGACCAGGGGGCTTGCCTTAATTGGCTGGCCCAAGAGGAGACAACCTCAATAAAAAACCCCTAATCCCGACGTCGTGAGTGCTCGAGGCGTCGGGGCCATCTCTCTTCGGAGGGATGGTGACCGGGTGGGATAAACCCGGTCGTGGTCGGTGGTATCGGCCTCCCTGCACGGGACCGCCCGCCCCCGTGCAGTATGAGGGTAGCCAGGAGTAAACCGGCACTGCTCCTGGTGGTCCTCTTTTTACCGTGTTCTCGTGGGAACAAATATGAGTTCAACTAATAAACAAAAATCAAATGACGTTAGTGGGGAGAATGCTGATGTGGCACCTTCGGGTGCGGAGTTTGGCGCCGTTTGTGCTATCGCGCCGGAGTTTGTCGGAGCGTCTTGTGACGCTGAGAATAGCGATGCCGTTTGTGCATCCGCATCGCTGGGGGGGAATACTGGCCGTCTCAGTCGGTCGTCTTCGGTGGCTTCGGTCGCCAGCAGTGGTCGTGGCCGTTTCATCAGGCCAAGTCAGATGTCCGGGGATGAGTCTGGGTCGGACACTTTGACCAACATGTCCGACTCATCGGTCGCCTCCGGGCGTTCGAAATTCTTGAAGGCAAGGAAACGCCCCATTGAGGATGTCGAAAAGGGGTCCTCTTCGGACGCCCCTGAGGGCAAAGGTCCAAAATCTGGGACCAAAACAAAAAAGGGTCGAGGTCGCCCGGCAACCACGGGCGACTACATTGGAAAAGCTGAGGCGCAGCGCCAATTAAACGCCCAAAGAAAGGCCGCCATTGAGCTGGAGCTCGAGGCGCAGATGGTGGCTAGGGAGAGGCAGCTCCGAAAAGCCAGAAACGCTGCTGGGTATGGTGTTCCCCTCAGCACCACTTTAGAGGGGAAATCGGCTGCAGAGCTCCAGCGCCTGATGGATGAGGAGGTAAACGGGTCCTCCTCAATGGTGTCAAGGTCCTCCAACCTGAAGGGGACCTTCCAAAAGGCCCTCAAAGAAAGCTTGGGGAATATAAGGGCCATATGTGAGGAGTCCCTCAAGCGCACGTGCTCTGAGGAGACAACTAGGCTGCAGGCGACGGTAGATCGCCTGTTAGCAGAATTAGAGGGACAGAAGAAAAAAGTGGCGGAGCTGGAGGCAGCCGTGGCTCAACTTTCAGGGTCTGGCCGAACACCCCCAGCCTTGGTCCAACAAGCTTCGGCCCAGGTGGACCACATCATGGATTGTGACAGGCCGGCTCCGGTTTCTATACCGGAGTCAAACAAGCCGGAAGAGAAAATGGAGGAGATGGTCAAAAAGCTCCTCCGGGAAGAACGAGCGATATTTTGCGCTCGCATGGATGCCCGGTTCGAGGGCATCCAAGATCGTCTCCTCCCGGCTGCAAAGCTGCGGCCGCCGTTGGCAGCCGACAAAAAGCGGGAGCCTATTGTGGTCCTGGAACGGCTGACGGGGGATTTTAAAATTCCAGAGCCCCCAAAACCCCAAAGGCCCAAAAGGTCCAAGGCTGGGGCACCTTCGGCTCCTGCTCCGAGCCTGTCAAAATCGACGGATGTCGTTGTGGCTAGTCAGGCCCAAATTGAAGACCCGATGCTGCCGTCGACGACACCCAGCAATGACAGCTGGGTGGAAGTAGTCAGGAGAGGGAAGGGAAAGAAGTCCGCTGCTCCCCCTCTACCGCAGAAGAATTCGCAGTTGTCCGGGGCCAAAAAAGGCAACTCTGTGAACCCCACAAAGCCTGCTGCCCCTTCGACGTCGAAGTCGGCGAAAAACAAAAAGACCGGGGAACCTAAGAAGCCGAAGCTATCTCCCCCCAAAACCGCTGCAGTGGTAGTTACCCTCACTGCAGAGGCTGCCGACAAGGGGGAGACATACCAATCCGTGTTGTCCAAGGCTCGGGGCAACATGGATCTGGAGGGGATTGGAGTGACAGCGGCGTCCTCCATCCGCATCCGCCCCACACTAACTGGGGCGAGGTTATTTGAGTTCCCTGGGGTGGACTCAGCGAAGAGGGCTGACTTGTTCGCAGACAAGATGCGGCAGGCGATCGATGAGGGCCTCGCAAAAATAGTGAGGCCCATCAAATATGTCGGCATTGTAATCTCGGACTTGGATGACTCAGTCTCCAAGTCCGAGGTGATAGGAAAAGTCGCCGAAATCGGCAAATGCCCGGCCGAACAGATCAAGGCCGGGGAAATACGTGGGGGTCGCATGGGGCTAGGCGCCATTCGCCTGCAATGCCCAGTGTCCGCTGCCAAGGCAGTGGTCGAGGGGGGGCGCTTCCTCGTTGGTTTTAGCTCGGCGTCTGTTCGGCTACTGGAGGAGCAGCCCCTCCGTTGTTTTAAGTGCTTGGGCACTGGGCACACACGCCCCATGTGCCCGTCTTCCGCGGAACGCGGGAGCAATTGTTTCCGCTGCGGGCAGGCAGGCCACAAAGCCGCTGCCTGCAGCGAGAAGAAGGCGCACTGCGTAGTGTGCGCCGATAGCGGGCGCCCAGCTGGACACATAATGGGGGGCAGGAACTGCAGACCTCCCCCCAAAAAAGGCAAGAAAGCAGCAGTGGCCCGGACCCGGCCGACCGCTGCAGCAGCAGCTGTTGTAGAGGAAGTTCAGATGTCCGATTAATAATGGCCCAACTGAACTTCCTCCAGACGAACGCCAACCACTGCCGCTCAGCGCAGGACTTGTTGTCCCAGGCTGTAGCGGAGTGGTTGGTCGATGTCGCAGTCGTGGCAGAGCCATACTCGATCCCAGGGTCATGGTTTGGGGATCGGGATGGCACGGTTGCCATATTTAGGCGTAACTCGTCCTCCTCACCCCCTCTCTTACAGTTTGAGAAGGGTGCGGGCTACGTAGGGGCTCTCTGGGGGGAAGTCGTAGTTTTTGGGGTGTACTTTTCACCCAATCGTACACTCCAGGAATTTGAGGTGCTTCTGGGTGCTCTCCAGGGGGCCGTTGGTCGCTGCGTCTCGTCCGGTCGACAGGTCATGGTCTTAGGCGACTTCAATGCCAAGGCCGTGGCCTGGGGGAACCCAGCTGCCTCCTGCAACAGACGGGGGCAGCTGGTAGACCTTTGGGCAGTGTCTTCGGGGCTCTCGCTCCTCAACCGGGGGGCTATGCACACTTGCGTGCGGCAGCAGGGGGGGTCTGTGGTGGACATCTCGTTCGCCACCCCTGCTCTTGCCGCACGCGTCCGCGAGTGGCGAGTCGATCCGTCCGAGACTCTCTCCGATCATAAATATGTGAGGTTTGAGATCTCGGCGGATCCTACTCGACAAAATGTCCCGGTGGCGTCGTCGACATCGTCACCCTTTCCCAGGTGGGCTCTGTCCCGCCTGGACAAGGTAGTTGCCAGGGAGGCGGCCTTTCTGCAGGATTGGTTTTCGCCTCCCTTGTCCGGTCCGGACGTCGACTCATCTGCGGCCGTCCTGCGAGGCTCATTGACCGAGGTATGCAACTCTAGCATGCCTCGGTCACGTCGTCCACCTCCTAGACGCGCCTGTTTCTGGTGGTCGGAGGACCTTGCCGATTTACGGTCTGTGTGCATAAGAACACGGCGGGCCTATACCAGAAGCAGGCGCCGCGCCCACCGAGACTTCGGAAATGAGGCCCTCCTCTACAGCCAGTACGTTGAGGCGAAGAGGATCTTCAAGACGGCCATAGGGGCCGCTAAAGACTCCGCTCGCGCGGAAATGCTTGAGGGTCTCAACCAAGATCCGTGGGGGAGACCGTATCGGGCTGCACGCAACCAGTTGCGCCCCATAGGTCCCCCACTCACCGAGACCCTCGAGCCAGGGCTGCTCGACAACGTCGTCCGGGCTTTGTTCCCGGACAGCAGCCCTGACTTTGTTCCGCCAGTAATTGGTGCCCCTCCGGAACAGGAGCTCACAAGTGCTCCGTATGAGGCTCCTCTAATATCTGAAGAGGAGTTTGGCACGGTGGCAATGTGCCTCCGTGCCAAAAAGACGGCCCCTGGACCGGACGGCGTCCCTGCCAAAATTGTAGCCCTGGGGGCGACCGCCATGGAAGACAGGTTTAGGGAACTGTTCGACTCGTGTTTTCGGGTCGGAAAGTTCCCTAAGCTTTGGAAGGAGGGGCAGCTCTGCCTCCTCCGCAAGGAAGGGCGACCAGCGGACTCGCCGTCGGCGTACCGGCCCATTGTGCTTCTCGACGAGGTCGGGAAGCTTTTTGAGCGCATTGTGGCCGGTCGCCTGAAGGACCACCTTCGTGCTGTCGGTCCGGATTTGTCGGACCGGCAGTATGGTTTTCGGGCAGGGCGGTCTACCATCGACGCCCTGTCCGATCTAAAAGAGTTAGTCTTGGAGTCTAGGGAGAGGGGGGAGGGTGTGTTGGCTATTTCTTTCGACATAGCCAACGCATTTAATACCCTCCCCCACTCTACAATTTTGGAGGGGCTCCGGTATCACAGAGTGCCCTCCTATTTGTTAGCTCTGATCGCCGACTATCTGGCTGATAGGGAAATTGTTTTCTCCAACGTAAATGGGTGTCTTCGTCGTCACAGCGCTCGATCCGGTGTTCCACAGGGGTCTGTTTTGGGGCCCCTCCTGTGGAACATCGGGTATGATTGGCTTCTGCGCGGCTCTCTCCTCTCGGGCATGAGTGTCTTCTGCTATGCAGACGACACTCTTGTCACCGCCCGGGGGAGGGATTTTGGTGCCGCAGCTCGCCTAGCAGAGGCCGGGGGTACCCTCATCGCCAGGCGCATTGCCCTCTTGGGCCTTCAGGTAGCCCTTAGTAAGACCGAGGCCATCTTCTTTCCTGGGCCTCGGCAACGTCTGTTTTCTGGCGCCTATATTGTCGTCGGGGGCGTCAGAGTGGCGGTCAAGGCCCAGATGAAATATCTGGGCCTCATTTTAGACCAGCGCTGGACATTCGGGCCGCACTTCGCGGCTTTGTCTCCCCGCCTTCTGAAAACGGCGGACAGCTTGGCATGGCTTCTCCCCAATGTGGGGGGTCCAAGGGCCAAATGCCGGCGCCTTTATGCCGGCATATTGCGCAGCATGGCCCTGTACGGCTCGCCCATCTGGGCCGACTCCCTCCACTTGCGGGAGAACCAAAGGCTGCTGCGACGCCCTCAGCGAGCTATTGCCCAGCGAGTGTGCAGAGCATACCGCACAGTCAGCTTTGATGCGGCGTGCGCACTCGCTGGGACACCGCCATGGGAGGTTGAGGCCCAGGCGGCGGCGAGGGCCTATCATTGGCAGGCCCTAAGAAAGGCCTCCGGGGTGCACTTCCACCCGGAGGACCTGTCTCGTGTGCGCCGCGAGGCACACGAGGACATGCTCCAGCGTTGGGCGGAGTCGCTGGAAGTGGCTCCGTCGGGTCGGTGGACCCTTGATGCGCTCGGGCCAGTCATTCTTCGCTGGCTCGAGCGCAAACTGGGATTTCTATCCTATCGTTTGGTGCAGGTGCTGTCCGGCCACGGCTGTTTTGGGCAGTACCTGCACCGCATAGGGCGTGAGGGCACTCCGTCGTGCTCCAGTTGTGGCGCGGCGGAGGATTCGGCGGGGCACACATTGCTAGTGTGCCCCACATTTGATGCGCAGCGCGCAAATCTACGCGCGTTGGTGGGGCCGGATCTCTCACTCCCCAGCATAGTCGAGGCTATGCTCGGGAGTGAGACGGCGTGGGAAGGGATGGCCTCCTTCTGCGAAGACGTCATGTCGCAGAAGGAGGCCGCAGAGCGGGAGCGGGAGGACGATCCATCCGCTCCCGCCTGCCGCCGAAGAAGGCGGCTTAGGGCGCGGCGCCAATTTGACCGCGCCCAGTTACCGCGTGGGGGCCGGCCGGCTGATGGTGTGAGGGCACCTCAGCCGGCATTGCACCGGTCTCCACAGCGAGGTGGGGATGGTCCCGTTGGACCGGCCATCCCCAGTCTCCCCCCGAACACCGTGGGGGGAGCAGACGGAGCCGCTTAAGCGGCTTTTCCGCCGGCGGCGCTGTGGAAGTAAAGGCTGAGCCGATCTCCCATAGCGCCGCCACGTAGGCGATGAGGGTCCAACCGGGGGGTTTAGTGGGTAGTCCTGCCCTTTTCAGGGCAGGGAGTCCCACACACGCCGTCACCCTCCCTCGGGGTGACGGTACGGTGCATCAACGCATTCCCCCCGTAAAAAAAAAAAAAAAAAAAAAAAAAAAAAAAAAAGGTTAGGTTAGGTTAGGTTAGGTTAGGTTAGGTTAGGTTAGGTTAGGTTAGGTTAGGTTAGGTTAGGTTAGGTTAGGTTAGGTTAGGTTAGGTTAGGTTTTTTTTTTTTTTTTTTTTTTTTTTTTTTTTAGTGTTTTGTTTACAATGTGATTATGATGTTTTGCATATTCTACTTATTATGTTTACTTTATTACTTTATGTTTATTTTCAGAAGGTGAAGTTCCTGCGAATGGATACAGGAACCTAGGATGGAGCATGGTGAGTTACATTTTTATCTTATTGGATTTCACGTTTTGTTTATCTTTTTAAGTTGTTTTACTATTGATTCTATTAGTGCCGAGAAAGTTTGTATTGGTTCTTCTTTGGTTATTATTTGGTTGAGCTCAAAGGGGTCAATCCGGAGATTGTTACAGACCATAATGTGGTCATTTCTTAGGTTTCCGAAGATGGGACATTTTTCCACAAGATGGGTAATATCTTGGGTAGTAGAGTCGTCGCAGGGGCAAGTGTCGTTATCGGTTATTTTAAACCGATGTAGGTACGCTTTGTGGTATCCATGTCCGGTTATTATTTGTGTCATCGCGAAGGAGACAGGGAATATGTTGCGGAACTCGTTTATTTCCTTGATGGTCTTAAACCATCGGAAGATATTTGAATCCTTGGCGTCATTGGAGTAGTCGCTTTGCCACTCTAGGGCGATTCGGTTTTTGATTTCCCTTTTGGCGTAAGAGATTGGGAATTCATTTGAGATGTTAGTGGTTCTCATGTTTGCAGCTATTTTGGCGTGCGTGTCTGCCATTTCGTTTCCTTCAATCCCAACATGGGCTTTAACCCACATGAAATTAACGGTGATGGAGTATATGGTCTGCAGATTGTGTAGGAGATGGTGTATTTTGCAAACTGTGGGGTCAGTATTGCTGCGATCCTGAAGGGCTTTAAGGGATGAAAGGCTGTCGGAGGCTATTATAGTGTTTTGCTTATTTCGGGTGTGACTGAGCCACACGAGTCCAGTTTCTATTGCTGTGAGTTCCGAAATGAAGACTGTGGAGGTGCGCGGGAGTTTTTTCTTCTTGATCACCGGTGGAGTATTCGGCTGGAAGATGACGGCTGCCGAGCCGACATCTCCTTCATCCGTTTTGCTTCCATCGGTGTAGATTCTGATTGGGAAGTCTCTGGAGAACGTGTCAGCATCATGTTGGTTTTGTGCTTCTTTGAAAGATATTGATACGCGTGACGCGGGATGTAGCAAGTTCCTAACTGGTGTTTTCTTCCTGAGGGTGATGTCGGACGGTAAGTCTTCAAAAGTGCCTGTTTTCTTGATGGCTTGTATTTCTCTAGCTTCTTGTACCACCAGATGGAGCGGGGTGAATTGGGCCAATGCGATAGCGGCCACCGCCGAGACCGTGCGGAAAGCCCTGATGGCTCTTAGGGCAAACTGCCTCTGGAACGATCTCAGGGCCTTCCTCACGGCATAGAAACGTGTGGCTCCGCCCCATATACCCGCCGCATACGTAAACATAGGCTGTATCACCTGGCGGTAGATTGTGTCGACGTTTTGGGGATGAACCCCCCAGGTAGGTTTAACGAACTGTGATATTTTCTTGTGTAGTTTAGTGGCTTTATTTATTATATATTTACTATGACTAATGAATTTAAGTTGAGAATCTATGATCACGCCTAGCAGTTTGATTTCTTTATAGAGGGAGATGGGACTATTGTTCATTGTTATTTTTATTGAATTGGCTGCTGCAGTGAAGGCAATCGCCTGAGTTTTGGAGGGACCAAATGTTAGTTTGGCCTCGGTTCCCCATTCGTTTATTATTTTGAGGGCCTCGTTGGCTATTGATTCTGCGGCTCCTGGAGTGGGTGCTTTGATAAGTAGCAGCACGTCATCCGCGAAGGCCTGTATGCGGGCCCCCTCCGGAAGGGTCTGTCCCAGAAGTTCATCTAGGATTAGATTCCAGAAGGTGGGTCCGCACACAGAGCCCTGGATGCATCCTTTGGTGGTAATTTTTGTAGCCTCAGAGTTTCCAAATCTGAGGGTTGATTTCCTATTTGTGAGGTAATTTTTTATTAGCAAGTATATATTTTTTGGGCACTCTGATTCTCTGAGGCGATGTAGCAGAAGTGGCCACCAGGCGTGGTCAAAGGCGGCTTTTATGTCTAAAGATACAGCCACAGCTTGCTGTCCCTCGGACTTGGCAGCCTCGATGAAGTCGATAGCGTCTTGTAGAGCATCCACCGTGGATACTTGTTCCTTGAAACCGTACTGCCTACTATTGTATTTGGAGGCAGTTTCCAGGTGAAATACTAATCGCTTAGTTATAAGCTTCTCAAGAAGCTTACCAAATACCGGTAGGAGACCTATTGGCCGATAGGAAGAGAGATCATTTGGGTCCTCCTTGTTTGGTTTGGGTAGAATTTTTATGAGAGCGGTTTTCCATGCTGTCGGGAAGTAACTTATTTCTAAGCAACGGTTGTAGAGTTTTGTCATGAATTCCGGGATAGTTTTAAAGGTGTTGTGACAGATGTCTGAAGTGAAATGGTCTAAGCCTGGTGCGCGGTTGGGGTTCATGGATAGGAAGCATTCGTTTATCTCGTCAATTGTGAATATGTGGTCATTTTCTGTGTCTATTGGTAGGTTCGTGGCGTTGCGAAGAAGTTTCTGTCTTTCAGTGATGTCAGCGGAGTCGTCGGGGAAGAAATGGTTTAGAAGAACATCTGCAGTGTTTTGGCTATCGGAGGTAAACTGATTTCCTATTTTAAGTGTCTGTGGGGGTCTGTGTTTTGGGGAATCTCTGATTATCCTGTTGGTAAGTGTCCAGACATTCTCCTTTCCTTGTGTGTTACAGAACTCTCTAAAGTGCTCAGTTGACGTTTTAGAGAGTTCTCTAGCATACGTACTTTTATTTTCTTTGTGTTGCTTAATGGCTTCTTCTATTGATCTACCTGAAGCCTTTAAGTCGTGCAAACGATGGTGTGATTTAATGCATGCTTTTTTCATCTTTTCCAGGTTCTCATTCCACCACGGGTTGTATCCTGAGTTTGGCGCCTTCCTGAGAAGAGTCTCCTGGCAAGTCTGCTCCACTAAACCGGTAAGTTCTACAATTATTTTATCTATATCTTCTTTATTGCAAGTATCTATGTCAGTATTTAGTATTCCATTAGCTAGTATTAGTGTATTTAGTTTTTCCTTGTAGTTTTCCCAGTTTGTGTTTTTAGTGTTGTATTTGTATGTAGATGGTGTGAGTGGTTTGGTTATTTTATCTTTATTATTTATTCTGAATTCGATAGCGTTGTGGTCAGATGTGGGACAGGCTGCGAGGTTGACCTTCCATTCACGAAGAAGCGGCATAAGGTTGTCGGACAGCATTGTCACGTCCACTATGGACGAGCAGTGTCGCCCGTGTCGGATGGCCTCGAAAGTCGAAGTCGTGCCAGTGTTGGCAATGGTCATGTCATATATTGACGCCATGGCAACTAGATCGTCGCCTCGAGTATCTGATACCGGTTCCCCCCATTCTGGGTGCTTTGCATTAAGGTCCCCGCCCAAGATACGGTAGGATCCGGTAGTGTCGGCTAGATATTTATCTATGGCCGCCATGGTGTCAGATGTGTCAGAGTCGGGTTCTATATATGCAGATGCTACGTAGAGTTTCCGTTGTCCCAGAACCATTTGTACAACCACCAAGTTTGAGTTGGAAAGCTGTGACATTCCGAGAGCAAACCCAAGTTTATTTTTAATTAATATGCAGGTCTTAACTTTCACTGATGTGTTGTATTGGAAGATGTTTATGTTGGGTATGGTACTGACTGTGGGTTTGCTGCCGGTATATGGCTCTGAGATAAGTGCTATGTCATAATCATGTGAAACGAAATATTGTAGGAATTCTTTATAAGCTAGGTAACACCGATTTAAGTTACATTGAATTATTTTTATATTTTTGTTGGCTTTATTAATATCCATAATCGGTTTGTGACTCGATACGGATCTTCATCTGTTGAATGCGTGTGCAAAGGTTATGATTAGTGGCGGAGTGTTTGGTCTCTAGGGCGTTACCTGTTTTAGAGTTGAATTTGTGACAATTGTAGCATTTCCTCTTGGATTCATTGTCCTTGTTGGGACATTCGTTGGAGGTGTGACTTTCGGATGCGCAGAGAGCACACGGAGCGACTTCCGCGGTGCATTTGGTCCTAGTGTGTCCATACTGTAGACACCGGAAACACTGGACAAACCGCGAATAGTCGTCCACGTGCACCCTCTGGTGGTCCAGATTTATCTTGCCGCTCTCCATGATTTGTCGGCGGGACTCAGGGCGGACTTCTATGACCGCGTTGTAGAGCTTGTCGTTACGGTTGGTGAGAAGAAAGCATATTCGCAAGTCCTCTACGTTGTTCTGGGATCTAATGACGTCCTCCAACTCGTCGCGCTTGATATCCTTCGGGATACCCTTCACGATGAGGAGTGGTGGCCGGCGTTTCGCCTCTTCCGCTTCCAGTCCGGGTACATTTTTGGTTCTCTTAATGGTGTCGGCACATTGGTTTGCATTGTCGAATTCTATTCTGACTTTCCCATTAGAGACTGTTTGGATTCGAGCTGGAGCGTACTTAAAGCCTTTAAAGGAGACTTGCTTCTTCCACTCATCAAGGACGTCTGCAGACTTCTTATTAGTATCTGATGCCATAACAATCATGGCGGGTTTAATGGGCACATTCTTTTTGGGCGCCGGGTTGGCAGCGACACTGGCGTACGACGCGTTACGTGCGGTTGGTGAAGACGACTGGGGTGTTTTGGGGCTCAGTTCGTTCTTGAGCTTCTTGAACTCGTCTCGAACGATGTTCGTGATCTCCTTCTTAAGATCGCCAGTGGCATCACCAGTGGTCGACGCATTTAGGACCGACGTGAGGACTTTGGTGCACTTGCCGATTTCATCCGAGGCTTGCTTGATCACGGCGCGGCCCTCTTTAGTGAGGCTCTTGGCGTTGGAGTCCAGTACCTCATTGATGGCGCTAGTGAGTATGTTGATCGTCTCCTTGTAGCTCTCGAAGTCCTTAACGTCCGCAGAGGACGTCGTCAAGACTACCATCCTGAATGGTGGGTTGCCCCACTGCTTAGGGATGGTTAGTACGACTCGAGCAGGGTACAAGATGTGATGGGGTGAATATAAACAAATACAGTAATGTTAAAAGGAGATTAACGATAAACAGATTTTAATTTAACGGAAAAAGTCGAAATAAACTAATTTAGAAAATTATTTAAAGTGTTGGCAGTGAAGGGGTTAACAGTATTTATCAGAAGCTACGTTAAAACCTATGTATTTACTATATCTACTATTTAATTTGGAAAATTAGAGGCAAAAACACTAAGTGTCCCAGTGCTTTTGGCAGAAAAAGGGTTAACAGGGGGGTAGATGACTAATGAGAAGATGGGGCTAATTATTTAAAAACTATAAGTGAAAGAATGAGTAGAATCGGACAATAGACGGCGAAGTTATCGATTAAAAACTGAATTTAATTATTGGCTGACTCGGGGAAAAAGTCCACCTAAGGTCCGACTTTTCCCCATACAAATTTTTGAAAATTGGAAACCCAAAGATTTTATCTTTGGAACTATAAATGATGGAGGGATGGGGGTGGTACCACCAGAAGGGTGGACCCAAACGCTATTGATCCTAAAAAGAGAGTACTACTGTAAGGTCTGAAACTAAAAAGCTAGAAATTTTTGAAGAGTCTATGAAATTAATTTATCTGGACGACAAAATCCAGAGTTGTGTTTTCCGCTAAGTCCGAAAACTTTAAAAATTCACAAAAATTCGAAAACGCGCCTTATGAAAGTCGGGTCTTCGGGGGGTCGTAGGGATAAATTAGGAGGAACTTCGGATCACAATGGGAGCCACAGAGGTCTTCCCCATTGGACGGTTAGGTTAGGTTAGGTTAGGTTAGGTTAGGTTAGGTTAGGTTAGGTTAGGTTAGGTTAGGTTAGGTTAGGTTAGGTTAGGTTTAGGTTAGGTTAGGTTAGGTTAGGTTAGGTTAGGTTAGGTTAGGTTAGGTTAGGTTAGGTTAGGTTAGGTTAGGTTAGGTTAGGTTAGGTTAGGTTAGGTTAGGTTAGGTTAGGTTAGGTTAGGTTAGGTTAGGTTAGGTTAGGTTAGGTTTAGGTTAGGTTAGGTTAGGTTAGGTTAGGTTAGGTTAGGTTAGGTTAGGTAGGTTAGGTTAGGTTAGGTTAGGTTAGGTTAGGTTAGGTTAGGTTAGGTTAGGTTAGGTTAGGTTAGGTTTAGGTTAGGTTAGGTTAGGTTAGGTTAGGTTAGGTTAGGTTAGGTTAGGTTAGGTTAGGTTAGGTTAGGTTAGGTTAGGTTAGGTTAGGTTAGGTTAGGTTAGGTTAGGTTAGGTTAGGTTGGTTAGGTTAGGTTAGGTTAGGTTAGGTTAGGTTAGGTTAGGTTAGGTTAGGTTAGGTTAGGTTAGGTTAGGTTAGGTTAGGTTAGGTTAGGTTAGGTTAGGTTAGGTTAGGTTAGGTTAGGTTAGGTTAGGTTAGGTTAGGTTAGGTTAGGTTAGGTTAGGTTAGGTTAGGTAGGTTAGGTTAGGTTAGGTTAGGTTAGGTTAGGTTAGGTTAGGTTAGGTTAGGTTAGGTTAGGTTAGGTTAGGTTAGGTTAGGTTAGGTTAGGTTAGGTTAGGTTAGGTTAGGTTAGGTTAGGTTAGGTTAGGTTAGGTTAGGTTAGGTTAGGTTAGGTTAGGTTAGGTTAGGTTAGGTTAGGTTAGGTTTTTTTTTTTTTTTTTTTTTTTTTTTTTTTTGCCAGTTTTGGGAGTTTCTTTTTGGTGAGTTTAGTTTTATTTCTGACTTTGCCAGAGGGGTATTTTATGTCTTTTTGTTTGTTTGTGTTTGGGGGGCAACTTCTCTGCCTTGAGCAAAGCTACTATAGGAGGGGATGGTGTGTGTTTGGGAGTAGGTCAGGAATAATATTTCGGTTATTTGGGAGGTGTGCGATTAGGGTTTTGGATGTGAGAGGTTTTGGGTGTTAGGATTTTATTTTATAAGGATTTTCAGAGTTTTGGGGTTTGGGAAGGGGTTTTTATTTTTATTTGGTTGGGTAATTTTGGGATTTTGTGCTATTTACTTTGCTTTATATTATCTCTAGTTTTACACTTTTACTATCTCTATTTAGTTATTTTTATTTTACTGTTTTACTGTTTTAAAATTGTCTATGTTATTTCTTTTGTTTTGGGAGTTTATTTTTGTATTTTATTTTAGGGATAAGTTGGTCCTTCAGTATTTAGGTAGGGAATTTAGGTAATTGAGAGTTTAGGTAGGGATATTCTTGGGAATTAACGGGTGATATTTTAGGGAAATGGGGTTTTCAGGCGGACTACTCCCCATAGTCCGTCTGGTGTTGGAGGCGTTCCACCATCGCCTTTATGCGGGGACATTCTTTTGCGTTGATGGCGCTGTGCATCACGTCTGCCTTGGTGCCCATCCTTAAGTTGTGCATACTACAGTTGTAGCAGCGGCGCTTGCTGGGTTCGTTTTTGTGAGGGCAGTCGGCTATCCGATGGCCCTCGCCAGCGCAATAGGCACAAGGCTTCCGTGTCGCCGTGCATTTGGCATTTGTATGGCCATACTGTAGGCACAGGCGACACTGGATGAAGCGATTGAAGTCCTCAACGTGGACCTTGGAGTGGTCCACGTTGAGCTTCCCTAGTGCGAGGATGGACTTTCGCATCTGCGGGGTCACTTCGATGATGGCATTATAAAGGGCGCTGTTTCTGTTCGAAGTTAGAAAGCAGAGACGAGCCACTTCAACGTCGTTCTGAGAGTGAACGACTTCGAGCAGCTCGTCTCTACTTACTTCCTTCGAAATGCCCTTCATTATTAGGAGCGGAAGTCGACGCTTTGCCCTCTCTGCATGGAATTCGGTGGTGGCGGCTTTCGTGCGTTCGATAGTCTCATCGCACTGGTTGAGGTTATCGAACTCGACGCGGAGCTTTCCATTTGGGATGCTATGAATTTTGAGGGGGGCGTATTTCTGTTTCCTGAATGAGACAGCCTTTTTCCACTCAGCGATGATGATTTGTGGTGGTTTTTCAATGTCCATTGCAGAAACAATTATAGCGGGTTTGGACTCGGGGGTGGGGATATTTTTGGCCGCTACACTGGCGTACGAGGGCGCGGCTGTCAGGTTGGAGGGGATTGCGGGAGGGATGAAGGTCTTTATTTCCTCCCTTATAGTGGTAACCTCCTTCCTGACCACTTCGCGCACCTTGTCCCCCAGTGTATCGGCTATTTTGGGCAAGTCGGGAGTTTGTGTGGTGGTGGCTGTGTCGGAGTCCTTGGACTCCTGGAGGGCTTTCGTAAGCATGTTTCCTGAAAGCCTCACCAGGTCCTTCCAGGCGCTCGTTTTGTTTAAGGAGATGGTCAAGTTTCGTGTCCATCTCCTTTTGGACAGCCTCCACCACTTGCTCCTTCAGTGTACGGACCTCGCCGACCGTTTCGTCCTGAATGCTGCACATTGAGTCTATGCCGGCGCTGAGAGCGAAGGAGAGCTCGCGGACGACCCCCTCATTCCAGGCAGGTTCCTGGAGCTTCGGGTAGGTCTCCATTGCGCTTTTTATCTCCCGGCAGCATTCTACGATAGTCGCCTTATTTTCCCTGCTAAGGGAGCGACCGGCGTTTATCGCTTGGACGATGGTGTCGGCGAGGCCATTTATGGCGTCAGCAAAAGTTGACTGGTCGACGATGTCTTCATGGCTAATCTGACATTTGACCACAGTTGCCATTAGAGCCATTTTAGTTTTACACAGTTGAGTTTTATGTTTTATTTTTAAGTATTATTTATTATTAGGGTTAATTATTTTTACGGAGTTTTTTTATGGTTTTTTATGGAGTTTTAATGATATTTTATGGAATTTTATGACTTTTAATGATTTTAGGGTAGTAATTTTATGAGTTTTTAGGGGATATTTTATTTTAGATTTTAAGAATTTGAGATTTTAACGAATTTTACGAGTTTTTGATGGGAATTAATGGGGTTTTTTAATGGCTGTTTATGGCCATTAACGGGGGGTATTTTATGTTAATTTTATCCAAAAGAAGTTTTAATTTAAGTTAAGAGATGAATTTTTAATGAATTTTTTACTATCTGATGAATTTGGTGTGGTTCAGATTCTTCTGACTGAATCTTCACCTAAGCTGCGAAAAAATTTGTATGGAGGAAAATTTTCCGAAAAATTATTTTTGTCCCTATAAGGGGTAGACGGCTGTGGGGGGGCTCGCTCGACAGGTCTTCCCGAGCCTACCAAGCCTCCCTTTGGAACAAAAAGTGTGACTCTAATATTTGGAAAGTTATGAAATTTTGAATTTTGAAAAAATTTATCTAGTTGACCGGATTTTTTGCTCTCGATCTCCAGCACAAAATTTTCAAAGTCTTTTTGGCCAATAACTCGAAAAGTACTTTTTGGGTACCCCTCGAGTTTTGGCCAATCTGTAGACCCAAAAAAGCCTTACTTTGGTTATGAATTTCGAACGCGTAGGGGTAGTATTCACGGAAAAAATTTGAGTTGGTTAGGTTAGGTTAGGTTAGGTTAGGTTAGGTTAGGTTAGGTTAGGTTAGGTTAGGTTAGGTTAGGTTAGGTTAGGTTAGGTTAGGTTAGGTTAGGTTAGGTTAGGTTAGGTTAGGTTAGGTTAGGTTAGGTTAGGTTAGGTTAGGTTAGGTTAGGTTAGGTTAGGTTAGGTTAGGTTAGGTTAGGTTAGGTTAGGTTAGGTTAGGTTAGGTTAGGTTAGGTTAGGTTAGGTTAGGTTAGGTTAGGTTAGGTTAGGTTAGGTTAGGTTAGGTTAGGTTAGGTTAGGTTAGGTTAGGTTAGGTTAGGTTAGGTTAGGTTAGGTTAGGTTAGGTTAGGTTAGGTTAGGTTAGGTTAGGTTAGGTTAGGTTAGGTTAGGTTAGGTTAGGTTAGGTTAGGTTAGGTTAGGTTAGGTTAGGTTAGGTTAGGTTAGGTTAGGTTAGGTTAGGTTAGGTTAGGTTAGGTTAGGTTAGGTTAGGTTAGGTTAGGTTAGGTTAGGTTAGGTTAGGTTAGGTAGGTTAGGTTAGGTTAGGTTAGGTTAGGTTAGGTTAGGTTAGGTTAGGTTAGGTTAGGTTAGGTTAGGTTAGGTTAGGTTAGGTTAGGTTAGGTTAGGTTAGGTTAGGTTAGGTTAGGTTAGGTTAGGTTAGGTTAGGTTGGTTAGGTTAGGTTAGGTTAGGTTAGGTTAGGTTAGGTTAGGTTAGGTAGGGTAGGCTGTACGAACTTAACTGAAACTGAACCGGAACTGAACTTACTACAACTACGCTTAACTTAACTTACTACCTCTTATTAACTTAACTTAACTAACTTAACTAATAACTTAACTTAACTAACTTAACTTATTAACTTACTAACTTAACTTAACTTAACTAACTACTTACTTAACTTAACTACTAAACTTAACTTAACCTTAACTTAACTTAAACGTAACTTAACTTAACTAACTTAACTTAACTTAACTTTAACTTAACTTAACTTACTTTAACTTAACTTAACTTACTTAACTTAACTTACTTAACTTGAACTTACTTACTT
>JAYKKO010000016.1:0-82854 GCA_037074685.1 Glyphodes pyloalis
CCATACATTTTTGTCATTTAAATAATCATCAATCTTGTAGTAGCCCTTTTTTATTAAACAATTTTTAACATGAGACTTAAATCTATGCATGGGCAACTGGATAACATTTTCAGGTAACTTGTTAAATAATTTAACGCTTAAACCCACAAAGGAATTACTTATCTTATGTAGTCTTAGATATGGAACAGCAAGTTTGTGTTTATTTCTAGTGTTAAAGTTGTGGAAGTCAGATTTTTTAAAAAGTAGATTATAATTTTTGCGTACATACATAATACAATCAAAAATGTATTGAGATGCTACGGTAAGTATGTTAATTTCTTTAAATAAGTATCTCGAAAGAATCCCGTGATTTAAGACCATATATGGCGCGGATAGCCATCTTCTGTAAAACAAAAATATTTTGAATGTCAGCAGCTGTTCCCCACAAAAGGAGACCATATGACATAACACTATGAAAGTAACTGAAATAAACCAGCCTTGCCGTTTCAATATCAGTCAAATTTCGAATTTTTCTTACAGCGTATGCAGCTGAACTAAGCCTTCCTGCCAGGGCAACAATATGGGGTCCCCATTGCAATTTAGAGTCTAATGTGATGCCGAGAAATACTGTAGAATTAATTATTTCCAAAGGTTCACCATTCATAGACAATTTGATGTTGACTTTTTTAACATTCGGCATTGTAAATTTGACACATTTCGTTTTCTTAGTGCTAAGCAGGAGATTATTATTTGTGAACCAATGTAGCACTTGTGAGAGAGAACTATTTACATCTTCAAATGATTCTTTACATCTATCAACTTTAAAGATGAGAGAAGTGTCATCAGCAAATAACACAATCTCACAGAGATCCTTCGCAAAGTAAGGAAGGTCGTTAATATAAATAAGGAACAACAGAGGTCCCAATATTGAGCCCTGGGGCACTCCCATCGCTAGAGGTGCACCAGAAGAGTTAGTTCCATTCACATTGACCCTTTGAGTTCTGTCAGAAAGGTAAGACTGTAGAAGACTCTGTGAAGTGCTTACAACACCATAATGCCTCAACTTCATCAGCAACGTTTGGTGATCAACGCAATCAAATGCCTTTGACAGATCACAAAAAACTCCAATGGCGTCCTGTTTTCTCTCCCAAGCATCGAAAACATGTTTGATAAGTGCCACACCTGCGTCCGTAGTAGATCTACCTTTAGTGAATCCAAATTGCTTACAATGTAACAGAGCATTAACTGTAAGATGAGCAAATAATTGATTGAAAATAATTTTTTCAAAAATTTTGCTAAGTGCTGGTAATATGGAAATTGGTCTAAAGTTAGACGGATCACTTTTATCGCCTGATTTATAAAGTGGAATAATTTTACTTGATTTCATTAAATTAGGAAATTCACCAGCGTCAATACATTTATTAAATATGAAGGATAAATAAGGTGCAATTCCATGAATTATGTTTTTGAGTATATCAATGGAAATGCCCCATAAATCCTCAGTTTTTTTCATACTTAAACTCTTAAAACTCTTTATAATTTCCGCAGGACAAATATGAGTAAAGTTAAAATCAGCTTGACACTTATCTACATGAGATTTCAGGAGAGACTCAGCAAGACGGGGGCTGGAGTTTAAGCTACTCGTCGTAGTGACAGATATATTTGTGAAGAAAGATTCGAATACATTTGCAACATCTGAATCGGAATCAAAACTCCTATTGTCTAATTTGAGAGAGAACTTGTTGATTTGTGTTTTGTTTTTACAAGTCTCTTTATTTATACCTGCTTAAATATTTTTGAGTATTTCCTAACATAATCTATTAATGAAGGATCAGTTGAATTCGCCTTTATTTCATACAATTCAAACAATTTTCTTCTACTTTTATATATACCTGTTGTATTGTACCATTCACAAAATTTTGAACTAGTGCTACTGATTTTAATTGTTTTTTTCGTAAAAATCTCACGAACATCGTTTTCAATTATATTAAATAGGTTTCCATATAGTTGATCAACATTGTTACCATGGAAACTCAGAAAAGATACTTTATTAGAAACTTTTTCTCTAAATCTGTCTACACGCGATGCGGTGACTGGTCTACAAACAATACTTGACGAAGAGGGGGCATGTCGGTGTTCTAAAACAGCTAATTGACCACAATGATCTGAATTTATAAAGTTAATGATTGATTTTTCCAACACAACACAATTGCAAAAAATATTGTCTAAACAAGTTGCTGTTGTGGGAGTAACTCTGGTAGGTTCGTTAAAAAGATGTTGCAAATTAAATGAATTAAATAGATTCAGAAACCTTGTTGAGTTTTGAGTCGCATCTAATATGTTGACATTGAAATCTCCGCACACTATGATTTTTTTATTTGATTCAGAAAGTTTTTTTAAAACATCTTCCATGACAGACTCAAAGATCATGTAATTAGATGAAGGGGGTCTGTATACACATAAAATAATATGTTGCTCTGTCTCTGTACATGCTAATTTAATTGTTCGTTCTATCGAAAGAGAAACGACATCTTTCCGTTCTTTAGACTTAAGGGCCTTACGTACTAATATGAGTGATCCGCCTCTTATTGCGGATTTTCTGGTAAAAAAACTACTAACTTTATAATTGTGAATACTAATCATTAACTCGTACTGTTTCAACCAGTGCTCTGTAATACATAAGATATGAATATTCTCTGCCTCTAAAAATATCTCTATTTCTAATTCTTTACCAGAAAAGCCCTGTATATTTTGATGAATAATATTTAGGTAATTGGACTTTTCCTTGGTCACAAGTTTGCTAGAGTGATCCTTTATTGTCTTAAACAGGCATTTAAATTATTTGGAACGAGTTCCAATGTCTGATTAAATATAATGTTTATATTGTAGACTAATAAGCTAGCCAATTGTTTTTTAAATTTATAAGGCAAATAAAAACTTTTGCCAGTCATTAATCTATTATTAATAAATTTATTTGTGTCAAAAAACACAAAATTGTCGCTATGACTACATGTCAAATTGTATAATTGAGTATTCAATATGTGAATACAGTTGTTCTGATTAGAAGTGTAATATTTACAAAAAGGAAAGGCACACAAAAATACTTTTTTTACATCAAGTCCTAAAAGTATTGAAAAGCCTCTTAAAATGTCTCTTTTACAAGTATTTAAGCCGTCTGCCATCATAATAATAATTATTGAGTCCTTATTATAACTACATTTTTTTATTTTTATACACATTTCCAAAAAAAGTGTCTCCGGTAAGCAATAATTAATTACATTACATTTCAATTTTTCTTTAAGTAAAGACCCATAGCCAACTCCAATTTTATCAGAGAATAGAATCACATTATTACTATCTAATTTAGTGCTATATATATCTTTTGAGAAGTGTGACAGATGGTGCTGGCTGTCATCAGTTTGGAGCTGGTCCATATCACTCAAGTGTTGGTTACAGCTACAAGAGTCTATGAGTTTATTTGTAGCAAGAATGTGCTCATTTAGTTGTGCCTGGGCAGAGTTGTAGTTGCCAGTCATGGTTTTTAAGGACTCATGCAACCGTAAGATGTCAGCCTGCAGTCCCTGAATATCTTTTTCATGCCTAAGCCTACTTTCATCTAACTTTTTGCTATATAATTCTACAGTGTCAAATAAATCTAGTCGTTGTTTTCTTAAAGATACATTTGTGTGAAAACATTTTTGTTTTTTAATTAATTTTTCTGTCCTATTTATAAACTTTGTTATTTTAACATACTTTCTAATTTTATTATTACTATTAAAATGTTTCCTAGTCCTATCAATACAAGAAATGCGACCTAAAGACTCCACATGCCCCCCCGGTGAATCAATCAGCTGTTCGTATAAGCTGTTTACGTGTGTGGCCTCTTGACACCGTTTCTCTTCTTCATACTGTTGTAAGAGTTTGTTGGCATCCTGCAGCTCCACTTCCAGCTCCTGAATGCGCACTAGGGCCCTCTCGTAGGTGATGCAGCATTGGTCAAAATTGTTGATGGTAGCAAGTAACTGATCCCGTTGTCCGATCACATCCAGGAGTTGAGCATGCAATTCTGTTAGTTCACACTTCAATTTATTATTGTGTTGAATGATTTGAATTGATTCTTCTTCGTTTTCATCCCGTTCCTTAAGGAGTTGGCTATTTTCATCCTTCAGATATTTAATTTATTCTAGTGCTCGTTTCAATTTAAGCTCTAGGTCCTGAGCAGTAGCTTTTCGTGTCATCATCTTTGTAGACTGCTGGCTCATTCTGTAATTTTGTAAAACAAGAGTGTGAACAAGAGATATATGTGGAGAAAGTTACTAATGATTTTCGCTTTGTTTGTTAAGCTAACAAAAAAAGTGACATAAAATGGTTTTGAATGTTATGCTATGCAATGGGGAGTTTTGATTAAAATGAATTAAATAAAAGCTAAAAAAAAAATTTTTTTTTTAATAACTTGGGAGGGTAGATAATTATGTGTTACCAACCACTATAACTGTAAAAGTGAATTAGTTGATCAAGATCATTACTGCAAAGAAATTAAGTATAACAAAACAATTGGAAACTAGCTAAATTGGACAGGTAAAGTGTGTGTGTAGCTTGTGTGTGGCAAAGCGTTGCTTATCATCAACTTTACTTCCACTGTACGTCAAGTAAAGAGAGGCACAACAGGGCCAGTGTCGTGATTTTGGACGTATCTCGCTTTAGCGAGGTATGTGGAGTGTGATGTGATGTCTTTTGTTTATAATAGTAGTAAAACTAGTACTCCCCCGGTTTATTGGTGAATAATTCCGCAGATTTCGTTTTGGCACCAGCCGTTGCGCTTTGAATCCGTCTCGGCAACTTGTAAACTTTGTCCGATCTTTTTGCCTACACTTTCACTTTAGAATTATCACTAATGCAAGCAATTACACTTAAAATAACACTTATTGAACAAATAATAACTATTTAAAACTAATTTGTCGGTTCAGTTGGCCACATGTTTGCGTTAAATAAAAAGGAAGGGCCAGCAAACCATCTAGATGAGATGGCGAAATAAATATCTTTGGCCATCCGTCTCGCTAAACTTTCAAAGCAAGATATTGCTTGAAAATAGCTGTCAGGTACGGTAGTGCTTTTTTGACGCCATGGCAATCCTACACAGAATCTACCTGATAGTAAGCGTGTAGTTTGTAACGAACGCATTTCTTCAGAATGATTTGTTCTATTGTGTTTAGTAATGCCAATAGAATTCAGGCTGTTTTGTTCTTTAACAAAAGACTCCAAAGAAATAAGTTGTTTATTTTTGTTAATTTGAGTACAAACTGTATGATTAATGACGTTTATAGGTTTCATCCGTTTGCCTAGGGAACCATATAAAGTCCATCCTAATGCTGTTAAGCACGCTACTGACTCAGACCGGTGACCGTTTCGGACCTCATGCGGTATCAACAGATGACAATCCTCGGCTCCGATAAGAATTGTAGGTGTGGCATTATTGAATGTGAGCATGTCAACCAAATCTTTGAGATGATTTACTTTTGAAATGTCAGTACTGTTGATGGATTGATTTTGAAGGTAGCTCGAGCATTTGAGATCTGAAACGTTTCGGTTGTGTATTTGCCTTTGATTTCAAAATCTACATAAGTAATATGAGCGCATTTGCTCATACCACCCACAGCGTTAATTTTAATTGATTTAGTAGGACCCGTAACTCCGATGACGTTCGCCACTGCAGAATCGATAAGTGTAGCAGTGCTACCATCGTCCAACAGTGCGCAAGTGTCGTAAGAACCGGCTGGGCCGCTTACAGTTACGGGTACGACTTTAAGTAAGGTTGTGGTATATAGACGTGTGTTTACGTTTGGGTGTGTTGAAGACAAACCTACGACTTCTTCAATATGTGGGCGCTGCAGTGAACGCCCATTCCCGAAGTGCCGTGCAAAAGCGCGTGGTGTCGCCGGGTGCAGCCGTCCACGCCACATGGTTTTGTCTTGCACGTATTCCAGGTGTGAAAGTTAGCCTTAAGACACCTATAGCAAATTCTCTTAGTACGCTGCCAAAGCCATCTATCTTCGACAGATAGGGACTTAAAAGTTGAGCAGTCGGTAATGTGGTGTAGTTTTTTGCAATAAATACAATTTGCCTTAGGTTTAGTACTACCTACATCTTGCACGGCTACGTCAGGGCATCGGTTGGAATCTAATGACATCGAGTGTCTTTGAGAAGAAGCAGGCTGTATGGTTTCAGGAGATAACCCATATTTAATGTGACGTTCGAGCTCTTGAACTAAAAAGTCACTCAATAACTCTAGCTTTGTTTGTATAGCGTTACCAAAGTTATAAGATGCGAAGTCAGTCCACCTCATTCTTAAAGTATGATTCAGTTTGCCTAATATACTATAAAATAATTCAGGCGAGTGTAAGTACTCGTTTTGTTTTAGAATGCGTATTGTTGCTACACTGTTTCGAACTTGAGTTGCAAAACTACTCAAACCCTTCAAGTCGAGCGTCAGGTTCGGAAGGTTCTTAAGTGCCGCCACCTCGTGGAACACGATGAGCTCTGGGCGTGCGAAGTTGTGTTCGAGCAGCTGCAACACGTCGTCGGGCGCGTCCGCCGCCAGGAGCAGCGCTGCGACCGCCTCGCGCGCGGCGCCCCGTACGGCATTTTGTAGACGCGCTACGTTTTCTAAAGGTGAAAAATTGGACTTAGTGATTTCGTACGTTCGTTTAAAGTGAAGCCATTCCAAAGGATTCCCAGAAAATTGTGGGAGGGTGATATGATGGGGATTGGCAGGTACATAGTATTTTTGTGGCAATTCCAAACAATGCCCAAGTATTGTAGAGAAGTTTGTGGGGAAAGAATCGACTTTTTGTAATTTATCTGCCAGCCTAGGGATTCTAGAATATCCACGATGTATTCGGCTTGCACCTCTAAAGTTTCTCTGTCCTGGTGGGCTACGAGAAAATCGTCTAAGTAGACTAGAATTCTTATCCCCTTCTCTCTTAAAATTTGGGCTACCCAATTCGTTATTGAGGCAAATATTTTTGGGGCAGAGGCCAACCCAAAAGGAAGACATGTCATTTGTAGGGTTTGATTTTCGAAAATGAGACGAAGAAATCGTCTGTGCCTGGGTGCTATACTCAGATGGAAGTAAGCATTTGAGAGGTCGATCTTGGCCAACCAATCGTTGGGTTGCAGAAAGTTTCGCATTTTGTTTTGATTGATCAGTCTGAACTTACTTACACACACGTACTGATTTAGTCTCTGCAGATGCTTTCGAGGTCAGGAAAAGACTTAAAAAGAAACCTCTGTTTTCTTGGGCAGTTTCCAAAACTCCCATTGTGATCATTTCTTGAACCTGTAACTTCATTGCTGGAGAGTAAGGTGTTTGCACAGCCTTGCTGGACCCAGGTTTGTAAAGGGGCGGTTTTGCAATAAAAGGAATTCGATAACCTTTTAAAATTATTTTTTAAATCATTAAAGGAGCTTTTAGATTTTTCCAGGCATTGTGGAATTGCTGAAGTCGACCGGCTTGAAACCTGGAGTCAGATTTTACGTTTCCCTTGACCTCTACCGCGAGAAGGGGCATATTTCTGGTCATCCTGCTTGGATTGACCTTTGGATCGAAAGTTGTAACCCTGTGGGGGGGTTCTATTCGTACCAAGAAAGCTTGGCTGTGAATAAGGGTAACCTCCTTGCGCAGGAGGAAATCCCAACGGAAAATAGGGCACACCATGCGCTGGCAGCGGTCCTCGAACACCAAAAGGTATCGGGTAATTTGGCATACCTTGCGCAGGTAGCCTTGTATTATTAGTTTTGTGTACTATCGTTGTGGCTTGCGCAGCCTGATTTTGTTTTGCCGATGAAGGCGTTGATTTTAAAGGCCAAAATACTTTTGCCACGCCACCTTGTTTTTCGAGGGTAGATGATAAAACACTTGGATTAAATAAATTCTCACAAGTTGGAGGAATTTTTCTAAGACTTCCCTTAACACATTTATTTTTCACGGAACGTAATATGCTATCTCTTCTTTGCTGAATTAAATCGGCTCGATGGCCGCAAGCCATTTGTATAAGATCATTCGAAATCTTTTGAAAATCTCCCAGAAAAAAGACGTCGCGGAGCTTATTTTCAATCATTTTAATATTTACTATATCGGAATTTCTCATCCATGTGAGAAAAGATGTGAATCCTTTTTCAAACGCTTCGTTTTGTTTTAATAAACCCTGCGTGATAGCTGCGAAACCGCGTTCCGTTTGAGACAAATTATTATATCTATCGTAAGGTTTTAGCTCGTCATTACAATCTAGGTCAGTGAAACCGGGGGTAGAACAATATTTTTTCTGAACGTCCGAGTATCTAACTTCGGACCAAACATCTGTGTCAAAATGTTGAATTGATTTTAAACGATCTAAATAGCAAGCATCAGATTTAGCTGTAGACGGTTCCTTGAGAACGGTATTAATAGAAAAACCAAAGTTTTCTTTTACATCGGTATCGTTTTTTAATAACTCCCCGCTCACATCTAACGACACTACACTTACGTTATCATTATCACACTCACGAGAATTCTTAACACTGTTGTTCGAATTGTATGATTGAGCAAGATATTGTTGGATGTGACTCACTTGCGTGGCTAGAGCAGCCAGAATATTCTCAGTCTCGAGGCGGCGACGTTTTTTATCCTCTCTGTTTGTATCGGCAGTTTTGAGTTTTTTTCTACACTCTAAAACTGGATTAGATTTGTCTGAAGTAACCGTCGCCGCCACTTCAACCTCACTATGAGAAGATGAAGATGAAGAAGAAGAATCGGAATCATTACCCTCCATAGTTTTTATTTTAAATGATATTGAAATCTATTTTTATAAGGAACAGATATTTTTTAAGAACGGGAAATACCGTTAATGGAATAAACTGATTTGAGTACTTACCAAAAAGTCTTGGGTTACTCTTACCACACGACCACTCAGTACGAAAATCAGGACGCCAATGAACATTTGACTCGCTCGACCCAGAGCGCGCTGCCTGGGTTGAGAGGGGGGAGGGAAAGAGACAGAGGATGCTAAAAAGGGACAGGTAATATGAACCGACCAATCAGGGGAAAGCAGTGTTGCCACTCTCATAACTTAGGCTTCGAATAGCGGTACAGTTGTTTAATGCTTCATTTTGTTTTAAAACGTTTGAAAAAAGGACTTACAGCAATACAGTTTAATAACTTTATATTGTCGACTAAATTTCAAGATAAATATTTTATGTCAAAAAGTAACGACGTAATTGAAATTAAGAAAATATCTGTAACATCAAACAATATCATTCATATTCATGGCTACAAAATTACTGGCTTGACAGATATTTTCATGTACCCTGTAAAATCGTCTATATTAAATCTATTAAAATCTTATTGGCTCTCACCCCTAAAAAATTTAAACAACTGCCGGAGGGCGCCCCATAGCGGGGCTCGGACCTCGGCTCGGGCCGTTGTTGGGAGAGGGTAATCGAACATATGTTTGGTGAGAAAATCGCCCCGGCACGTGCCGGTATCTTGAAAAGGAGCCTACCAGTGGGGATCGCGGCGTGCGTCCTCGCCGGCGAGGACGGAAAAGCGGTCGGTTTGATGTGTGCTGTGTCGCGAGCTGTTTTGCGTCGGCCATGGCGATCGTTATGGCGTCGTCGGGATCTAAAGGCACATTCCTAGGCCTACGTTTACGTGGGCGGACTACGGAAGGTACGTAGTCAGCGGCCGAGACCACTAGACTATTTGGATGATGGGGGGCAGAGTCAAAGTAGCGGGAAGAGCATTGCTTAAGGTACTGCGCGATAGTCGGCAGCCCTAAGTCAATGTGGAGGTTTTCGTTACGGAGATACCAGGGGGCGCCTGTAGCCTTACGCATGAACTTATTTTGAAGGGTTTGAAGCCTCCGGACTGTGGAGCGGGCAGCGTGTGCGAACACAACACTGGCGTAAGTCATAATCGGACGAATGCAAGTGACGTAAAGTCTCACCTTATTTCTAAGGGACACCTTACTTCGTTTATTGATTAGGCAATGAAGCCTGCCAAGGGCGAACGCGGCGCGATCCCTAACTGTCTTAATGTGACTGTCAAAGGTCAGTCCGACATCGAGTGTTACCCCTAAGTAACGAACCTTCCGTTCCCAAGGGATCGGTCGGCCGAACAGGGTGATCGGGGGGTGTCTGGGGGGGAAGGGCGCGTTCCGCTTAAAGAGAACGGCCGCGCTCTTTTCTGGGTTCACTTCGATACGCCATTTCCTGAACCACTCGCCGAGAATGTCGGCGGAGCGTTGGAGCGTTCGGAGAATGGGACCGGGAGTGCGGGAGGAGCAATAGATGGCGGTGTCGTCCGCGAACAGAGCGACATGTGCCACCAATAGTTTCGGGATTTCGAATGTAGGAAAATCGCTGGTGTACAGCACAAATAGAATGGGGGAGAGCACAGAGCCTTGGGGGACTCCGGCTGTGATGGGGTGGGGGGGGGATAGCGCCCCCTCCACTCTGTAGCGAAACTCGCGATTCGATAGGAAGTCTCGTATGATGAGCACGAGACGGTCCGGCACATTGAGATGAAATAGCTTATATATTAAGCCATTGTGCCAGACCTTATCGAACGCTTTTGCCACATCGAAAAATAGGACCCCCGTTGTGCGGGGGTGGGGTCGGTTGAAACCGTCAAGTACATGCTCTACTATGCGATGTACTTGTTGTACACATGAATGTTTGGCTCTAAAGCCGAATTGGGTCTCTGGGATTAGGTTAGGCGCATCTCGTATCCGCTCTATTTCACTTGCGTAGTGATCTTCTTGGGCGGCGCGTGTCCAAAGTCGCTCGGCGGCGGTGAGGTAGCGTGCTTCTAGGGTCACATATTTCTGCGTTCTTGACGTGTCGGTTGGCTGCGACTTGTCGGCTCGGCTCGCGCGCCCCGCGCTCGGGGTCCACGTCTCGTCTCGATCTGGGCAGGCAAGCGTTCTTTTGTGGCGCGTGGCGGCTACGGTCTCCCCCGGTTGCGGTGCGGTCGGTGTCTGCGCTCTTGAGTGGTTCTTGCAGCGGTCGGCGAATTGTAGAACTCGCGCTGTGGCGCGAATCAATCTTGTCCACCGAGAAAAGCGCGTTGCGTCGGGCAGGTGTGCGTGTGACGGCCGCGGTCGGTCTGGGAGCGCGCAACATACCTCCTTCTCCTCCCCCGTCGCGGGAATTTGAACTTTATCTTCACGGGGCCACGTGTCTTCGGTTTCGTACAAGAGCGACGGCCCTCTGTACCACCTATGTCGGTCGCTGAAGTCTTCGGGCGTCGCTCTCGTAGCGTCGTCTGCTACGTTGTCGGCGGACGGCACCCACCTCCACTCGCTCTTCTTTGTGGGTCTTCAATTTCGGCCAGTCGATGCGCTATGAACGGATTGAACGTGCGGGGCTCGGGCGGTTCGTGAGTCCGTCCAGTACGTTTGGCTTCGTGCTTCGTAGTCGTGTTCCTCGGCGACTGCCTTTGCTACGTGGACTCCTAATACGGCTGCCTGTAGTTCGAGTCTGGGCACTGAGACGGGTTTGGCTGGCGTCACGCGGCTTTTGGCGGCCGCTAGCGCTACCTTTACGCTCCCGTCGGCTCGTAGCATCCTCCAATATACTGCGGCTGCGTAGGCTTCTTCGCTTGCGTCTACGAAGGTGTGTAGCTCGTAGCAGTCGGCCGGTTGGACGTCGTAGCTTCTCGGTATGGCGAGCTCGCTTGTGTTTCGTAGTCGTCGCAGCCACTCGTTCCATCTTGAGTGTAGTTCCGCAGGCAACTCTTCATCCCAGCCTGTCCCGTGTCTCCAGGTGTCCTGCATGATGCGTTTTCCCGGTGTGGTGATGGGCGAGATGAGTCCGAGCGGGTCGAAAACGTACATAATTATACTGAGGGCTTCTCTCTTGGTTGGTGGCCGCTGATTACTCACTTATTCGATTACCTCGGGCGGCGCCCTCCGCGCGTTGACTCGGAATTGGATGATGTCCCTCTTTGTGTCCCACAGCAGGCCGAGTGTCTTCTCTGTCTCGCTCCCGCCGATAGGGACCGTGGCCTCTTCTGTCGCGGCGCGCTTCATGATCGCGTTGACTGCCTCGCTTCTGTTTGTGGCCCATCCACGCAACTGGAACCCTGCTTGTTGCTTGCACGTGGTCGACTTCTCTGGTTGTACGTTGTGCTTCTTGTACCGTCTTAAAGCTTTGCAGGTAGTCGTCCATGTAGTGGTTCTTCTCGATCGCCTTGGCCGCCTCGGGGTACTTTTCTGCGTGTGCTTGTGCGTTGTTGTTCTTGATGTACAGCGCGGTGCACGGTGACGACGATGCTCCAAAAATGACGGAGGTCATCCTATACTCCTCCGGTTCGCCTCGGCGTCGGTCGCCCCGCCACAGAAAGCGGAGCGCGTCTCGGTCTTCCTCCCTTATTTTGATCTGCATAAACATCTCCTTGATGTCCGCCGAAACCGCGACGTCATGTTGTCGAAATCTCATAATTACGCCGGGCAACGATTGTAGCAGGTCGGGTCCTGGTAGGAGGATATCGTTGAGGCTGCGTCCGTGTGATTTCGCTGCGGCGCACAGTGGTCAATTTTAAGAATTTAGGGGTACAAAATTAAATAATATAGAATATCATGTAAACGTTAAACACTTTAATTTCATATATAATTTAGGTATGTGAAAGTCATCCCACAATGATTACGACTTATGGTTCCTGTAACAAATTTAGAACTTCAGCTGGCAAGGTATTCTTATTGTTCGCGGTTATAGATCTCAAATTAGACACGATGGGATCTGAAGAAAGAAGCAATATTTTAATCTTCTCAAAGATCTTCATTGGTTAGTTTTCTCTACATTTTTCTGGTGTTGTGTTCCCTATAGCAGCGTACTCCTATATGGCGACTTTCTTGCGCGTCTTCTCCGAGCATGCCCATTGGTAGTATGAAACTGACTATAATGTCTTTGCCGTGCAATCGTTTCAGCCTGTTCCTGTCCATTGCTGAACCTATGTTCAGATTTCCAGCGCGACCGGTCCATTGCCACCTGCATCCAACGAGACCCAGCAACTTTCAGTAGTTTGTCGTTCCATCTGGTAGGTGGCCGTCCGACACTGTGCTTGGTGGTACGTGGTCTCCACTCAAGAACCTTTTTGCCCCATCGACCGTCCGATCTTCGTGCTATGTGGCCAGCCCATCGCCACTTCAGCTTACTAATCCTACGGGCTATATCAGCAGCTTTATTTCGTCTACGGATCTCCTAATTCCTGATTCGGTCACGTAGAGAAATGCCAAGCATAGACCTCTCCATAGCTCGCTGAGCGACTTTGAGCCTTCTAAAAAGTTATTTTGTGAAGCACCACGTCTCACAGCCGTAAGTCATCACTGGTAACACACACTGGTTGTACACCTTTGTTTTAAGGCACTGAGGGATGTTGGACGAGAAGACATTTCGTAGTTTACCGAACGCTGCCCAGCCGAGTTGGATCCGTCTCTGACATCTCTCTCAAAAGTGGACTTACCTAATCGGACTGACTGTCCTAGGTAAATGTATTCGTCTATAATTTCAAGACAACAACTCTTCTTTGCTTTCTGACTGTTCCTCGCTATTCAACTTTCTGTGTTTGATTTTATCAGTTAAATCACGGAAGTTTTTGCGCGGACGTCCCGATCCTGTACAAATCGTAGAACTAGAAGGTGTTCCACCAGTTGTTACGATTGTTTTATTAAGCCATTCAGTGTGTTTATTTTGATTTTTTTTACTGTTTCGAGCAGATTTTAGCCACAATCTCGAAGTACATGTACAAATATTATTTATCGCATTTTGAACAATTTTTTGGTTAGTTATGTTCAATTCTGATACTCCAATAAGAGTCTAAAATGAAATGAAACCACACATCTTTGCTATTTCTGGACATCGGCTTCATCGGAAGAGTTTTTGATAATAATTCAAATAATTCCATGTTTTTGATAGCAGTACACTTGCCTAAAAAATTGAAAAAATCCAATGAAACCGCAAATTTCCGCAAATAAAACTTATATTTTTTAATAGGTAACAGTTCAGCCTATGACCACATAAGAAGAGTTTTTATTTCTAATTAGTTCCTAAAAACGTATGTGCATTTTTATCTGCTAAATTTATGTAAAAACGGTAGTCAAGTTCCCTATTTATTTATGATATGAAAACCTACCAGATATTAAATTGTTAATATGAAAATAGAATGTACTGACCTTCATTAATAAACACCATTTTTTACTAAAGTCACTGTAGGATAGGTACTTAGCAAATGCCAAAAGAAAACTCTCACAAATCCGTTTTTTTTGAAATCGAAAACTCCAACACCCAGATTTTTAACTTTAAATTGATGAATCTTAAGAACCGATAACAGAACACTTATGATATTTCTTAACAATGTAAACAACATACCCTGAAATATAAATATCATATATTTTTCGGATTACCTTCACATTAATAAAGTCGAATTATCTACCGCTAAAGTTTGAAAATTGATCACCGTGCGGCGTCGTGGACCACCCTAATATTTTTCTTCTCGGGGTGACGGACGGCGAAGTGCGGTAAGTACCATGTTCGTCCGCTTGGTGGCGCTGTCGTCCGCTCGGCGTATTTTGATGTTAGCATGTGTTCGATGCGCTCGTTGTACTGTTGTTTCAGGTTTTCGTCGCGGTCGAGCTTCTTTTCGAGTGTCTCGAGGCGTTTGAGCGCGTCCTTGCGATTGTTGGGTATGCTCGCGTCCTCCTCCCGCCATAGTAGCCCTGTTTCGTAGCGTCCGTCGGGGAGGCGGCGGCTTTTTTCTTCTAATATCTTGACTGCTCGTAGCTCGGGATCGCTTCTTTGTTTGCGCGGCTCGATCGTGAGCGATTCAAGCGCGAAGTATTTCCTCATCATTTCTTCCATTTGGTCGGTCGGCTGGCTGAGGTGAGCGCAGACGGCTTTGAGGTTGGTGTTCGGGCCGCGGCAACCGTGTAGTACCCATCCCAACAGTGTTTTTGATGCCACAAGTTGGTCTCGTCGCCCTTCTCGCACCTCGCGGGACACGATGATCTCCCAGTTGTCTTGACCGATGAGGATTTTGGGTGTAGCGTTCTCGTACAGCAGCTCTTGACGCATTTCTCTCAGGTGCTCGCATTCGTTGATCTCTTGTTCGCGCACCGATTGTGTTGCGAAGTCTAGGCTCCCTATTGTGCGCGCGCCACGGATGAGGAGCTCGTTCTCGTTGTGTTTGCCCCTTATCGTGACGTCGACTCTCTTGCTCTGCTTGTGTGCTATCTCTTTCCCGCTGACGCCTTGTACCCACATTGGTTCGTTGGGTCCGTCGAGGCCTAGTGCTTCCGCCACTGGTGTGTCGATTATGGTGACCGTACTGCCTTCGTCTAGTAGCGCGTAGGTGTTCAACTCGGCGCGTGGCCCGCGTAGGATGACTGGCGCGATCTTCAAGTAGGCGCAGCTTCCCTTGATGGCGGCTCTGGCTACTTGTTCTACGGTCGAAGCTACGACTTGTTCGGCTCCGCTTGTCGGCTGCGTGGTCGTCGCGGTCTTCACATGATGTAGCAGCCGGTGATGTCACATGGAGCAGCCGCTCTGACCGCAGGGCTTGACTCGGCACACGATGCGTCGGTGTTTGCTTACTAGACAGCGATAGCAAACGTGATTCTTCTTCGCTATTTCCCAGCGTTCGTCTGTGCTTGCCTTCTTGAACTGTGGGCACGTGGGCAGCTGGTGATCTTCTTTGTTGCATACAGGGCACGCCTCGATGTTTTCTTTTCTTGCGTTGGTTTCGACTGCGGCGACGTAAGTACGTTCGGGCTTCCTTCTGCCGTTCCTATTTTCCTTGGCTTCGAATACTTGTTCAGGCTGCGCGTAGGGCGCGCACTTGTCCGCCTCCCTATCGAGGAACGTACTCATTTTTCTTAGCTCGGGAACGTCTTCTCTGTCCGCTGCGTAGTCGTACCACTTGTTGCGTAATATCGGCGTTAACTTTTCGACGATTAATCTCAGTACCTCTGGATTGTAGAGATATTGCGGTTGCTTCAATACTTCGATCGTAGTGACGGTGTTGGCGATGCGGCTTGCGAAGATGCACAGGTCCCGTGGATTGTCCGTGAGGCGGGGTAGTGTCTTCATCTTCTCTATCTCGCCCAGTAACAACGTGTCCGGGCGGCCGTATCGTCTCTCTAGCGTCTTGACTATTTCTTCGGGTTGCGGTTGACTAATGAGGAGGGCGCTTACTGCTTCTAGCGCGGCTCCTTTCAGGCTTCTTCTGAGTCTAGCCACATTCTCGCTCGGTGTAAAACTGGCGGCTGACTCGTTGTAGGCTGCTTTGAATTGCAACCAGTCTTGCGTTTGCCCGCCGAACGGCGGTAGGTCCGGTACATACACTCTTGTTGACTTACTTGCTTGTATGGCTTCCTTCAGGGCAGCTGTTAGCGACGTGACATCGATCGTTGAAACTTGGCGGGGCTGAGCGTCATAGGTCTTCTGTTGCTCGTGCATATTGCGGGCACTCACAGCCAGTCCTCGCTGATTTTCGTTCTCTTGATGTACGTTCATCGGTAACTCTTGATCGGGCTGCTTGTCGAACCAGTGGGCAGACCAGTGGTTGCGGTGCGTGGTCGTATTCATCTTCTTGTTCGGAATCCGACGCCAATGATTCTGCTGCGGTTCTCTTCTGTCTGATTTCTTCTAGCTATGATTCAGCTTGTAGCCTCTTCACTCGTAGTTCGGCTAACTTTTCTTTGACTTCCAACTCCGCGAGAAGCTTCTTGCTGGAGGTTTGGGATCGGTGTGACCGCGTGGGCCTCCGTCTCTGGGCGTCCTATGGTGGCGGCATGAGTTCCGTCGCTCTTCGTTCTACGACAGTGGAGGTGCTGGCGGCGGGCGTGGCTCTGATGCCTGAAGTGTCGGCGTGGCGCGTGGTTTCAGCCGAATTGGCCGACGCTTCGGTGGTTCCCGTGCCGCTGGTGGTGCCTGACGTAGTACCGGTGTCGGTGGTGGTGCGGGTGCCGGCGGTAGTGCCGGTGCCCGTGGTGGCGCCGGTGTCGGTGCTGCCGTACGTTTCTTCTGTATTGCCGCTGCTTGACGTTTCTTGTGCAAGGCTTAAGGCCTACTCTTTATTCGCAATGTGATGTGTGCGCGGTGCAAGGTTTTCAAGTAAAACTCTCTTTGTGGCTTCTATGATGGCGGTGGGCCAGGCTAGGGCGGCGGGCTTCAGGGTGATGTCTTCTTTCGGATTCTTGTAGCTGTCTTGAGAGCCGCAGTCGGAATGAATTTGTACTGGCGGCCGCCCGCCTTTTATACCGTTCTGGGCGGTTCCCGCCCCCCGCGCCCTAGCCTCACTCCCCTCAGTTTGCGTACCATTAATTTGCAACTAACGACTAGTGTTACAAGCTGACTTAAAACTATATTTACAAACAATAACGCTTATTCTAAAACTAATCCGTCGTGAACAGATATTAATAATATTACATAGAAAATCTAAATGCGAAAATCTAAATCTAGATGGGTTTGAACGTAATAGTAAAAAAAAGTGCGAGTCGGACTCGCGCACCGAGGGTTCCGTACAAACCTGCAAGGTTTACAAAGTTCGTTCATTACGACAATCGAGTCATAACTATGGTATTTTCATTGCAAAATGAAATTCATAACATTACAATGGCGAAAGATGGAGGAGCATAAATATTTTGTAATGTAACTAAAAATTTAAGGTTTTCGGAATTTTTCCTTTATGTGTGCTATAAAACGTTGCTTCATGCCAAATTTCAAGATTCTAGGTCGACTGGAAGTACCCTTTAGGTTTTGATTCCCTTGCGAGTACTTGCGAGTTTCAAAATATGCAGCTTAAATTGCTGTTTCTTTTGATTGCGTTGACATAGAAGTTTGATTTTGTTACAGCTTAAAGGTATTATAGACCTGAGTATTTGGTATGAATTTCAATTTAATACCTCTACGCGTTTATGAGGAAATGGGTAGTAAGTTTAAAATTATTAAAAAAATATATATTATGTGATGTAACTAAAAATTTATGGTTTTCGTAATTTTTCCTTTATCTATGCTATAAGACGTTGCTTCGTACCAAATTTCAAGATTCTGAGTTCACGGGAAGCACCCTGTAGGTTTTGATTCCCTTGCAAGTGTCGAAAATTTGCGGCATAAACGGCTGTATCTTTTGATTGCGTTGGCTTAGAAGTTTGATTTTTTCACAGCTTCAAGGGACAGTAGACCTGAGTAATTGATATAAATTTCAGCTTCATACCTCCACGCGTTCCTGAGAAAAAGGGTCTTGACAGACGGACGGACGGACAGACGGACAACAAAGTGATCCTATAAGGGTTCCGTTTTTTCTTTTTGAGGTACGGAACCCTAAAAACTAATTTTGAATTATATAGATTCATTTATTACCCTAACTAAAATAAGTACCTAATTAAACTAATTTGTACTTCAATGTAAACTAGTATTTTGTTTACCGCATAATTATTGTTAATAATTTAACAGTTATCCTAAAATACACTTTCGCATTCTTTCTATGAATTCGAAATAGTTAAACATAATATTGTATATTTCAGATTTCGAATTAATAATAGTGATATTGCAAATATATTTTGACCTAATAGTAACAATAAGACCCAATAGTAACAATAATAAAAAACAATTTCGTTTATGACAAAATCATTCACGAGATTACGTTTAATTCTTTTATTATTACCATATACGCCAAGGAAGTATATAATATTATTATTAAGAAATGATCTGGTTAATGTTGTTATTCAACCATAATAATAAAGCACTTACAATCAATATAGTTACTTAATTAATAATACTGCAATTAAAGTTTTTAATACACATTCTTTTCTTATCACACACTCATACAGTGCGTCTATTTTCTTAATATCTTTCGGCAAGTATGTAATTCTAAATATATTCGGCAGAGGGCACTTACCGGAGGCTAACGGTTGATACAGAAGAAAAATTTCATCGCCTATGATAACTTGCGGTTAGCTCAGTTGGAAGAGCAGCACGCGCGACACGTAAAGGTCGCGGGTTCGATTCCCGCACCGCAAGGGGAGATATTTTTTTTATTATTTATTTATATACAGTTGTTACTACACCTTTTACTTATTTTATTATTTATTTATATTTGAGGAAAGGAAAGCTTCTTGTCACAGTCACGACGATACACAGTTATATATCTCTTTATAGTTTACACGGAAAAAACAAAACAACAATAAAGTATACTAAATTCAAGTCATAAAACATGACAAATCTAGTGAGTATAATGGACATGGATCGGTTGTATTCGGAAATGCGATAATTCCCGAAGTACATTAAGAAAGTAGAAGCACTGTACGAACGAGTACATACATTGTTTCTATGCCAACTTATATGAATTAAAAATCTTTACCATTAATTGGCATTTGGCACAATTAAATACTCTTTTCATTCGCAACGTTTTCATCGTTATTGTCACTACTGGATAAGTTTTCAGTAGTTTCAGTGTTTTCTTCATCAGCAACTTTTTCATTGACATTTTCTACACTTGGCAAGTTGGCAGGCTCATTACTTTGTACGCTTTCAACCAAAATTTGATTTTCTTTATCGGTATTGGGACTACCAACTTTCTTTTTTTTAAAATCAGTATTTGCTTTCTTAGAGCGCTTTCTTTTTGTCGAAGTTCTAGCATTCATTGTTTCCCTCCTGGAATTTGCATTTTTTAAAACAGTTTTAAAAAATGATGAATTGTCATCCATAGTAAATGTAGGATCCCAATAATGTACCAATTCAAAAAAGAAATTCAAGATATTTTTGTATCCTTTTAATCCAATTTTCATAGCTTCTCCACGGCTCCCTCCAGACCAAGAGCAGTTGCACATGAACTCGCGAGTAAATAACACATCCAAAAGCTTATAAGCACACGTACCGCCATTACCTACCGATGAAGAGCATAAAATCGAATATTGTCTTTTTAGTTTTAACCGCAATGTCTCATCTGATAATGAGTTCTCAAATTCTTCCAACTTTGTTATATTACCTATAGGCTCTATCTTGAAAGCCTCCTTCTCAAAGTTTTGGACTTCTTTCAGCATAACGACCTTCTGTTGCGTATTAGTATCAGTAATTTGTTTGTTTATTTCGTCGAGCTGTACTGATAAACTGGCAACGTGACTGGTTATTCTTTTTTGATTTCCTGTAACTGTTTTCAATGTTTCAATTAATGTTTGTTGATGACTCAGAACTTTTTCTATTTGCTGATTTTGTATTTGTTGATTAAGTGAAATTTGTAATAAATCTGCTCAATGGTATTCTGCGCGTTATTTTGGTTTTGATCGGACGTATCAATGAACTCCAAATTGGCATATACCCCGAATTCTTCTGGCACGTCTACTTCAACTGCATCGTTGTGTCTTTGATTTTGATTGATTATCTAAAATAAGCCAAAGATTAAGCATATTACCTACTCACAAATAAAATGTTAGACCATTGAACAAATAATTCAAAACTTGACATGTTCATAATATGTACAGACAAGAATACATCAACCTATCCGATTTTCTCAGTCGATATTCAACATTATCTCTAAGCTCAATATTGTTTGGGAAATTTTACAGAAAGGGGAAGGTCTCTGACTACGGCTGATGACCTGTTTGGTTCAATGGCAGTGAACGCTGTTTCTTAACCAAAGGTCGCGGGTTCGAATCCCGCACGGTACAAACATTTGTGTGCATGAACATGTTTGTTTGTATCGGTCTGGGTGTTTTCTATGTATAATATGTATGTATTTACAAAAAAAAAGTATATAAGTATTTATATCGGTTGGCTAGTAGGTACCTATAGTACAAGATCTGCTTAGTTGGCTTTCCGTAATTGGTGTCCTGAGATATTTATTTATTTGTGACCTGGAAACTATTTGTAAAACATTGGCAGATAATTGGTTTTTAATTCGAGTATAGTTTTTAGTACACATTTTAAAACGAACATTTTTTATTCCCGTTGTCTCCACTAAACTTGTCCCTGCCAATGGGGATTTTGTTTGGGGATATTAAATTTATTTCCGATGTCCCCACTAACCTAGCTGGTGGGGACAACACATTTTAATTATTTTAATTCCAGTTGTCCCCACTGGAGTGAAAGGGAGAATAAATTAGAATAGCTATATAAATTCCATTAAATTCTCATTTGTGCTCACTCCAGTAGATGCAACAGGAATGATAAAATAATAAAAATGTATTCCCATTGTCCCCGCCAGCAAGGTCAATGACGACAATGGGAATAAAAATATTTTTAGAATTCCCGCTGTCTCCACTAGCCAGTTTCGTGGGAACAACGGGAATAACCCGCTCTTTAAGTATGCTTATATGATTGATTAAACTGCGGCCTGCTACTGGAGCACTAGAACTCTATGATCTGTCGATAGTGTTTACGACGTAAATTAATATCTAATAATATAAATTTAATTACCAAACAATCAGCCAAGGCGTTGTAGTCAATTTGGTCTGCTGGCGAAGCCTCATTCGCTTCTCCACGTTCTTCTGTAATGTTATCTGTGTCGCTGTTTTGTAACATAATTGTAAGTTCATATTCCGCTTGTTCGTACGACGATAATGATTGCCTTTTCAGAATACACGCCATGCACCGCCAATCAGTTTGTGGTTTGGAATTTTCAATTCTGGCCAATTTGTTATCGGAAACTTTCTTTGGATATCGTAGGAGGCCTTTATACTCCCATAAATTAGGTACTATGCAGAGTTGTGGTCGACCCTTTTCAAGGGTTTGTACTATTTTAAACGGCATAGTGCAATTTATGTCAGTAAAATGATAATCTGAAAATAATTAAAAATAGTAGTTTACACAACATAATTATTCAAACTAGGTCGGTACCTACCTCGGTATCAATATATTATTATCTTTTATTGGGTCCACACATATTATACTACATCTATCCAATTTTAGTACTGAATCGCAAATAAATAATAGTTTAAAAAACTAAAAAACACGCTTTTAGCTCGCACTAAAAATTACAAAATAATTCAGACATTTAAGAAAGAAAGCGTGGAGCGTTTATCTTATCTTTACTCTTTTTGGACAAAACCTAAATGAAATTTGAAATTGAAATTGAAATGCACCCCTATGATATGGATCATAGGGGTGCATTTCAAATAGCCTGTCCGTTATCTTGGACGCCCGCCATATTGGATTTGAATCACGTGACTATTTTTTTCGTATTCCTGACAGCAAACCCTTTCTTTTGATACCCATATCATGGAAGTGCATTTCAAACAGTCAGTTCGCCATCTTGGGGAGGCCGCCATATTGGATTTGTAATGACGTTTCTTAGCTAGTCATGTATTGTCATCAGAACTCAGAGCGTGTGCAAAATTTCATCTTAATCAAAGACCGGGAAGTGGGTCAAATTAAGATTCAAAGATTCCGTTACATACATAGATACATACAACCCGAGCTAATAAAAGCGTGTTAATAAGTACTACTGCACTGACTACCACTTTATAAGTAAATCAAGGACGATACTCATACTAAGTAATTTTATCTACATAAACCTATATACGGTAGGTCTTTGTAGATAAAATCCGTCACTTACCTATATCCAATTTCGAACAGACTTTCACTTAATTCTTTAAATTAATTAGTGCAACACAATAGTGGTAATAGTATTCTTATTCTACGTCTAATTTATGCAGGCAGTAAGTAGGTAGATACATACTATTTTGGACTGTAGTACCGAGAAAAAACGAGCCACTGATTGTCGTAGCCGGACTGAGCTGAGGGGTGCGGTCGGAGAGGTACACAGTCGTGCAGCGCGACAGGTAAAAACCTGTTTTCACGCCAAGCTGACGCGCACGCAGTACTTATACATGCCGAATTTCGAAGATTATGAGTCGATTAAGTAAATTCATCCTCCTAGCTGATTATAAGTAAACATTAAATTAAAATAAAATTTTCTCGAGATATTTGTGTAATAAAATATAATAACTTTTGTACACCTAACCCTAGTCAACGTTTTACTATTTTGTATAAGATACCCTAAAATGCTGGAATATCGACCTTAAAAGGTATTCTTGCAAGATTTTCATACAACCAATTCCTTACTGAAGTATATCTTCCAGCCACACACGGAGCAAAACCCTATTAATCGATTTATATAAGGTGCAGTTAAGTTTTAGGCTTTAAATGACCTGTTTTTAAGTATTAAGGCTGTCTGATAAATGGACGCCATTAACTTAGTAATTCGTGGATATAAAAATGCTATTTTTACCGAAATTAAATACAACAATTACTCTGAAATGACAAAAAACTATTCTATCTGTCATTATAAATAACCAATAACCACGAATCAACCCAATTTTGAGTAAATAATCCTGAATATCAAGTAACCTACAATTATTTTATTAAATTTTTTTCCTCAAATTAACTTATTTCACGGGCGCTTGAATATTTTGAATGAAATACATATACACTTTCACAGTAAACTTATCGTCGCATCTGTCTTACTAGCTATTAGAGATAAAAACAAACAATACTCACCAATATTTTATGACACTTGCACTTCACGAATTTTGTTAGACAAATATGTCTGGCATTACGTACAAGTATTTATACTTTTAAAACTTTTATAAATGTGGTTGTCTTTAAATAAACAAATATGCGTCAGATATCCTGCTAATCCTGCATTATAGATGTAATATAGAATAAATTAGAGTAAAAGCTTAGTAGCACACCGTTAACCAGCCCTAATCCAGCTAATATACTGCTTTCTTAAAGTCTTTAATCAGCCTTCACAAGGCTTAAACCTGTTTAATATGGTCCTCTTTTGCACTTAAAAGGGCTGCAAAAGCGCTTAACCAGTACTTTATACAAGAACCTAATCAAGCCTTAAGAATAAGAAAAATCTATTAATCAACTCTTCTACAGTTACTTTGTGTTTGTTGGGTACTCTCCTGGACCTTTCTTTCCTTACGTCGTTTTTCCACTCTCTTTGTATTTTTTTTTTTTGTTTGATTAGCTTTTCCGCATCTTGGTCGTGCTTATGTCATCACCTTTTGGGCTTGCTCTTAATTTAGCCTTACTTTCATACAACAATGCGAGAATGGCCCTTGTGAGTTGCTTGATTATGGTAGATACTCAGTTCCGTAACTCTAAGCACCCACACAACGCCACAGAACGTATGCTATCATTGTTCTACTTGGCCCATTACATTTTATCAATTACAACAAAACCATCCGTAGACCAGTTCACCCCATGGTATTCCAACTCGCACTCCGCCTCGACGAAGCGGGCCATTTGTGCCTATGCTTTGCAATTCAGAAACGCTTCTGATAACCATCATGATTCGCGTAGAGTGTATATGTTTGTCTAGAGGTCCATCTTCATGTGAAAGCCTGTGGCCAAGCACTCTACCCCATATATCTGAAGCCATAATATTCCTATTCAAAACTTCCATTACTTTTTCAGTCCACGACTTCTCCCTGCAGTAGGGATCCGTATTGCCATGTTCCCAAACTAGGGACACCTCAGTTTCTATTCTATTTATGGCCGTAGCTTTACATAACACTTCGATTTACCTTCAACCACAAATTACGAAATATTTCAGATTCAAAGACACGCGCAGATCTAATGGGAACTGGTTTCCATCAGAGTAAAATACTGTAGTAGGGTTTTGTGTTTCGTTTTCGCTATAACTCTATTCTTCTTCCAGGCAATACCTATTCCAACAGCAATCAAACTCCATTTACAGCCCGAGTCCGTCAACAACATTGACTCAACAGCTTCACCCCACCTAACTCCCAGGCTACCATATCATAGTTCCCACACCAACCACACACGCATCCATAGAGTTACTCATCCGAGCCCATGTCACCTATATCCTTTCTAGCCGCTTTTTTTTAATTTCTTGACAATGTGTCCGGAGAGTACCTCTTTCACATTTCACTTTCATAGGATTGGCCTGACCAGCAACCCACTTGCAAAATGTCCCACTAACGCAAACCAGACTTACCTTTCTTAATATGGGCCCACTTCCAACTCCCACAGCCAACACATCCTTTCCCATTCGTGCATGCGTCACTCGTTCCGGTAGGATGAGCCTACCCGTGCATAGGTATGCAATACACCCTGTGTCAAAATCCTCCAATCCAGGACAGTGCATCCACTTCAGCCGACGCTCAAAGAGCACTTCATTGCCAATATTATATCATTCTCCCCCAATTCGTCAGAACAACATTTCCCAGCAATATCATCAGGAGCCGGTCGTTCGCGTCCAAGAAACACCATCCATTTGCTGGCCATCGCAAGCATATAATGAAACCTCACACCGGCCAATACCACGTCTTCCTCGTATTCGAACTTTTTTTTATTTTATATAACACGTCTGGTCACAAAACGGACATCATCCGTTCTACGCTCCACACTTCAACGTCAAAATACCTCTCATGGTTTCACCCTTTTTCCTATCCAGTCCAATTGTATTGTTTGCAGATGAAAAAATACGTATAAAAATGTTTTTTTTTTCAAATCTATGCACTCATATATCACTTCTGCAAATGACATCCGAAATAGTAATTAATTATCAATTAAAACCAAAATTTTACGTAAACGCTGTGTATCAAACCACCAATTACAATACACGACTACAAGTACGCTGGTCTACCCCTCGCTCCATTTGTTTACCCATAAACCAACCATCCGCACGACCCCCAGGGCGGACCGGCAGAAATCCAGTGTCAAGCTCACACCCTGCACCCTCACTGCGCAACAAAGCTTAGACACAAACAATAAAATAAAAATCCATTCAACACATTTAAAACCCGAAAGTCACACATTAATAATAATATCAATATCACTGAAGTGGGTAGTAGCAATTCCACTACTTCACCAGTAACTCAATAAATTCCTCACTCACAGCCAACCAAATACAGCAGACCTGCATCTCAAAACCCCTCTTTTCGTCAATTCATTAAACTAAATAAAGTTTCTGAAATATATTTCTGGAAAATCCTCCACATAATAATTAATTATTTCTGTCCCTACTCGACACACAATCAACCTCCTTGGTAGATCCGATTATTTTTTCCTTCTTCTTTTTTTTCATGGTCTCTCCGCGTTTAGAAACAACGCTTATTTTTTTTTGTTACGTTGAAATGAATTAATAAAATGCCAAAAAAATAAGTGAAGAAATGATGAAAAGTTAACAATTACAACCACCGCCCTAATACATTTTACTTAATAAAACGCACGACACTCCTTATTTCAAATATCAACTTAATTTCAACCGGCAAATTCGTTGAAATAATGATTGCTTAACAAGTATCCAACTCTCATTAATGACAGTTCTCCCACTAAAAAAGGATACATATCGGCTCACTGCTCCACACACCGTACGCACGTCCTCCCGCCCCGTAGCTGTCAGTCCATTCCCTAGACACCGATATCACGCCATAGACAAAATAAGTCATTAGTAAATACGACAGAATAAGTCTCGCATACACTACAGGACCCAATAGACGAGATTATGGACCTCACAGAAGCTATTGTTAGAAAGATATCAAAAAAACTTTGCGGTGATAATTTCTAGTGTATTTATTGGTTTGACATTTATTAAGTATCAGTGTACGTTGTAAATTAAGCTTGTGTTATATTTAAATAAATATATTACTGTGAAAAAATTAAGTTTCTTTTTTTGTCTATACGGTTAGACATTAGGGTAGGTAGGTAGTTAAAACAAGAGATTACAATTTAAAATAATTTATTTAATATCATACAGTCACGTTGTTTTCAGAACACCACATCTTAATACATAAAACATTTTTTGGCGCACATATTTTTGAATGATTTATACAATTGTATAAAAAAAATCTTTACAATATAGATCACAAAGATCATTTAAGTTAGAAACCACAAAACAACTTATGTCTATGATATTATTCTCATTACACAAAGCCTTTACCCATTTTATTTTTTCCTCTCCCTTTAAAATAATGTTCTTATGTTTTAAATAAGGCTTAATAATTCTGTGAAAATCTTTATAGTCAATATAGCCTTCACTCCACCGATAACCTCTGTTTTTTTCAATCCAACAGACCTGTTTTTTTTCTTCGACTGTTAGTGAAGTGAATGGGTATGGGGGCTTTATTAAAAATGTTTGTGTATACTCCGAAGTAACAAAAGCAAATTCTTTTACTATAAATTCATTGTTACTATTTTTAAATCCTTGCAGATCTACAATTATTGTATTTTTATTCATGATAATTTCTTTACAATATTGCTTAAAGGTTTATACTCAAATAAACAGTCGTTTAAAATCAAGCAATAAGCAGCTGTCTGATCAGGTATTTCTTGATCTGTTTCAATTTCAACTCTAACGTCGATTGATCCTTTTAAAGTTTCGTGTTGTCTTGAACACGTAGATTTTTTATTGTGGTACTTAGGATATGATATTAATATTTAGAATGTTAACGTTAACAAATGACTAAGATTTTTTTTACCATTTTCAGGCTTGTCGGCTTGCTCATCTGTTAAGCGACCTTGAACCATCAGTGGAATTCGATAACTTTGTTCGTATATCATCTAGTGATTTCGAGTATATGTTTCAAAAAATATCGCCTATTATTGCAAAAAAGGATACATATTTGTGAGAAGCAATATCTCCAAGAATAAGATTGGCATTGACATTGCGATTTCTTGCGACTGGAGACAGTTATAGGAGCCTGCGCTACCATTTTCATGACATCATGACCGATCTCTTCGCTCCTCAGACAACCTAAGCTTAAACATTCCTCGACATCAAAGTTACTTCTTCTCTAAGTCTTTCACTGTGCAAGCCGCTCGGCTTTGGAACGCTCTGCCCGCTGATATCCGACAATCCCTGACTAAGGGAATTTTTAAAAATAAAGTTCGTGAATACTTCTTCTCTCTCGCTAACAAGTAATGATAGTCATGAATTTGTCAATTGCTGAACCAATTTATTTATCTTCTGAATTTATAGTTATGTAGATATTTGTTTTTATATATAAATTATCAATATTATGTAAATCTAAGTATACCTTCATATTTTATATATTATATTCTAATTAATTTATATAGTATGTGTATTATTATCGTATATTTAAAAGATACCGTAATGTTATTTTTAATGCTTAATTTATTGTTGTTTAAAATGATTTCTTTTTTTTTCTCCCATGTTACCGCACCCATATACAAACTATCTGCATGACCCAAGGGTTGACTGGTAGAGAATGCCCCTAGTATTAAGTCCACCTGTTGTACCTATTTGTGCAATAAAGTTTTTAAATAAATAAAATTTTATGTTCGGGGTATGCCGAAGCTAAATGATAAAACTTGATTATGATAAAACTGACGTATATTTGGTTATAAAACTTGATATAAAACTTATAACGCTAAATGAGTACGCGCGGCGCTCTTGATGGCTAAATGCGAACTGGCCGTGATGACTTCTAAACGAGGTCAAAGTGCAAAAATGCCAATTACACCGAAATGTACGTTGCTTGCTCGTACATATTCCCGGGCGAGAAAAGTGAGGCTGGTAGAGTTGAAGATTAAGCATGATTCTAAAATAATACAAGGTGATATAACAATATTAATTCAGGACTAACACTTATGAATAGTTTTATTAGTATCCCCATGAGTTAACAAGGTGATGTCAATATTTGATCTTAACTCTAATCACTTGAGTCAGGAATAGAAAAAACTGAACGTAGCACAGGCGAAGTGCTTTTACTTTGCTTTATCACTCGCGCACGTTGCTTGTGAAGCTCACTTAACTCTGTAACACTGCACTGATTGCCCGTATTGTATTCATTACACTGCACTGCACTGTCGTTGGACCGGCCTGGCTTCGCGCTGCTGGCAGCGGCAGCTGGTGCCGCGGCTCGCCGACAGCGCCACCACACGTCGTACGCCGCCCCTCCCCCCGCCGCGATCGCGAATAATACATATATCGCCACGTAATGGTGGACATCGTGGTATGAGATACTTTCGACGATTGGTTCGCTGCTTTTCATGATGTCCAGCTGATGTTGAATCTTTTGTAATTTAAGTATATGGGCCATGTTATCAGTTTCAACGTTCGGTTCTCTTGATTGTTCCGGGAGAGATACGTTGAAAATATAGTTGATGGGCGAAATCTCAGGTGCTAGGATTGTAGAGCTGATACTCAACTTGCTTGTATTTTCTTTGTGTGAATATACTACAAAATCAGCTGACTTTATTATGCAACCTTGGTCTACAACAAACAAGCCAGCGGCGGTCAATTGCACTACGGTAACCTGATCTTCGCATAGCAACTTCAATTGACACCGTTTGCAACAATAATAAAAATATGTGTTTACTTTATACAACTCTGTCCATTTATTAACGCATGATTCACTAATTGATTTGCAATTTCTGGAGTTAGGCAATCTTTTACATAAGCTCTGATCATATTCTATATGATAAATGGGCTTTCTAAGACGACATAGATTCAGTCCTGTATCTCTGTTCACACATGTTTGGAAGTCTGTTTGGGAAAATTACACAAAATAATCTTTTCTTATATTTATCGCGACAAATTCAGAAATAGGTATTACTGATAGCAGTTTTCCATTATCTAATAAGTGCGGAATTGGTATAGGTTTTAGGATCTCATATGTTTCTCTGTTTATGAGTGGGATTTTGATCTCGAATATAATGTAGGTTGATGTAATTCGAGTTCGCACTTGTAACAACTTGTAAATAATAGGAAATATATTATTTTCAACTGGTAATGCTAAATCCTTAGGAAGTTGACCTGCTATCACGTTCAACTCCTGACGTATTTGGTCTGGCTTCAACAGGTGAACATTAAAATTGCCATTGTAGATATTCGTGATCATATCTAATAACGTCTGTTGGGTATTGGAGAGGCTGTGTAATAGATTGTTTGCCATCATGGCTGTACTTAAAAATTCATTTCTAAGAGATACATTTTTTAAAGCAAGATTTACTTCATTAAACGTATTTTCAAACTGAGTAAGCTTCTTTTTGATAATCTTGTGGTGTTTATTCATGATATTTTCAGTGCGCTTCAGCAGATTAAATTCAGCCTCTACCACCGAAGTTTGATTCTTCCACAAGGACGCAAGGTGCTTCTGGTTATCTTTGATTATATTAATATCCTGTTCATATTTTTCGGCAAAGCGATGATCTAAAACCCCAAAGAGACTATTTGCTACATATCCGACGCCGTCTATCAGGCCGCGGCGGCGGCGTGAGCGAGTATCTGATTTCTGATTCATTAAAATATTATTATAATATTGTAGTTCCGCGAACTCGTGCTGCATTTGTAACATGATCTCGCCGCAGTGAGATTGTTCTTTTATGTTTGAGCACAAGCCATTGAGATAGCGTATATATTTACTAAGTGTGGAGGTTCTGGTTCGCTTCGAAATCAAATAACGCCGTTTATGGTACTGATTAAGTATATTTTCGTTAAATAGTACAGTTTCGCACAAACACGTGTTTTACTCGGAGGGTCCTAGGAGTAACGCGGTGTCGCTCTAAGGACATTCAGCTGCAGACTGAGTGGGCGAACCCATGCGCCCGTCAAATGTAACACCGAGTCACCCTCAAATACAAAATATTAATACAATAAGGAATGCGTCGCTAACACGCCCCACCCCAGTGCTGGCTCAGCACTCATCAACCAAAGGGATTCTAGCGACGCGCGCTACAGACCTCTTAAGCGTGCCGGTCTTGGTTCTCACCTCGACCACTCTTACCCGGCCGTCTGCGCCCGGAAACACCTGCTGGACTATCGCCTTTGGCCACACATTACGTGGGGCAGCTGGATCCACAACTATGACCAAGTCACCTACCTTCAACGGTTGCTGCTCGTGATTCCACTTACGTCTTGGCACCAAGTCAGGCAAGATCTCGTTTACCCAGCGCTTCCAAAACATGTCTGCGAGCCTCTGAGATTTCCGCCACTGCTTTCGTAGGTAAAGATCCGAATCGTCGAAGTATCCGGGTGTAGGAAGATTCGACGAGGTACCTATAAGAAAATGATTAGGAGTTAAAGTTTCGTCGCTTCCAGGTTCCACAGAGACGTGAGATAGAGGACGACTGTTCACTATATTTTCTACTTCTGTAAGTAGCGTAGACAAGACTTCGTCCTTAGGTGCACGTTCCTTCAGGATGACTTTGAGTGACGTTTTTATGCTTCTTATAAGTCGCTCCCAAGCCCCACCCCAGTGTGGACTCGCCGGAGGTATAAACGTCCATTCCGTCGCATTATTGGCAGCTTCAAGTTTAAGCACTTCTTCGTCCAGTTCTTTGACTGACCGCTTTAGTTCTGTGTCAGCTCCATGGAGATTAGTGCCGTTATCTGACATCAGATGGCGTGGCCAGCCGCGCCGCGCCGCCATACGTCGCAGTGCCATAATCATAGAATCGGTAGTAACCGAGTGAACTATCTCTAAATGTACAGCACGCACGGTGAGAAAAGTAAAGATCACCCCATATCTTTTCTCATGACGACGACCAACTGTCACACTCATCGGTCCAAATAGGTCAATTCCACAATGAGAAAAAGCTCGTTGGTGATGTGCCACGCGCGCTGCGGGTAAGTCACCCATTCTGGGCACTTCTGGTTTCGCCTTCCTTATTCTGCATAGCATACATCGCGATGCTATGTATTTAACTGTTGGTCTTAATTTTAATAACCAATATTTTTGTTTCAGATTATTTACAATGGACTCCTGGTTCCCGTGGGCGGCCCTTTCGTGGTAGTGTTTCACTATCAGACGAGCGACGTGATGTTTACCATCTAAAATAATAGGATGTTTAGTTTCAGATGAGACTCCAGACGCAGCATCGATGCGGCCACCACAACGCAGTACATCGTGTTCATCGAGGACTGGTGACAAGGTAAGTAGTCTACTGTTACGTTCAATACATTTTCCATTTTTTGTTGCAGTTATCTCGCCGGCGAAGCTATCCATTTGCGCCTGTTTTATCAACAGACGTTCAGCTTGCTCCATTTCCATCAGCGTGCTCGTCGAGGTAAGTTTCCTACATTTATTTATGAAACGTAAGACTGTAGCTGTCACCCTCAGCAGTCTCAGCCACGATGAAAATCTACTCGCGTCGGGAACAGGTAAGTGACTGATTTCGCGTATTATATTTACCATTTCCAGGTCTTCATCACATGCAACAGGGTTAACATGACGCGGCCAAGTGGTTTCATCTTCGTATAAAAACGAAGGTCCATTAAACCATTCATTTTGGAAAACCGTGACGTCATAAGTTTCCCTGGTGCCGACATCTGCGATGTTTAAGTTTGTAGGTATGTATCTCCACTCAGCGGCTTACGTCAGTTCATCTATCTCGCCCAACCGGTTTGCTACGAACGTTTTATAACTCCGCGCGTCATTGTTTATCCACTGTAGCACTGTGGTGGAGTACGGTGGTACCGCCCCCATACAAGGGCGGTCATAATTCCGTAACTCGGTTGAACGGCTTTCTTTCTCACTTAAAATCTCGTAGAATGTTATAATAATGTTCTATTTACTTAATTAATGATATACAGTAATATTTACAATGTAGTACGTAAGAGTTTCTTATAAAAAATATACGAAAAAAATTTAAGTTTTTGTCCCCCTTTTATAAATGCTTACGACTATGAAATCGAAGCAGGAAATTATAACAGGGCTTATAATTTATATTTTTTGATGTTATAGACAACTTATCTATAACAAAAATGAACAAAACTTAGGCAATCAAACTTAGCACTGTATTTACAAACTTAATCTTTAAAACTAGCAACTCGACTCTTATACTAATATTAAACTATACACAAATTATCAATAATCTAACTTGATATCCATAATTAAAGCTAGACTCGTAATAAACTTATAACCTGCTTCGACAATATGTTTAATTTCTTACGGGGAAGTTTCCGAAGACCAGTAATAAATGGATCTGAGCTCAGTAAAAGTCTGTTAAGCAAGTCCGTATTAGTAAGTTCTCTAGACATTTTGCGAGTATGATCTCGTCTAAAGGCCTTATAATGTTTATTGTTAGATTCAGCTGCCTCTTCGGATAATTCCCCGATGGATAACAGAGCATGCTGTGCAACATCACCACCATGGATGAGGACTTTGTGGACGGAAGCTGGGAGATTGTACCATGGATATTCCTGAACTAAAAGTCGCGCGGTTTCTAAAGCATATTCATTAAATTTATCTGAATCGATATTAAATCCCGATGACAAGGCGTGTAAAATTGTACAACAACGATCGATCAAATCTTTGTTTAAGCCTGTAATCTCGGCTGACACTGCAGAATTGTTGAAAAATTTTCTGGCCGTATTCCCATCGTGCGATGTCCCGCTTCCGCCACTTCGAGGTTTGTCAACTATTAAACCTAACCTAAGTCTAAACTGATTCTGTACATACAATTTTCTTTCTGCTACACACTTCTTATCTTCATCCGACCTAACTTGCCACCTCTTAACATCCATCCTGTAAGAAAGATGAACAAAATATTCGAAAAAGCGAATCCAAGAATGTAATGGAGAAAGGCCAAATTCATAACGACTTTCGACAGTCCGTTTTTGTAAACAGACATCTATTTTGTTCATCTCTTTGGGAGTTGCTCCACAAATATAACATTTGCTAGATGATGATTCACTCAAAGCAGTACACACTTTACCATCCACCATAGTTAACTGCAAGGAGTGCTGAATCTTAAAGTCGCGGTTATTAACACTTAAAATTGTTGGAGTTAAATTATCAATCTTTTCTTTAAAGTATGCCTCCTCTTCCTTAGATACTTCAGAACTTTCTTTCAGATATTGAAAGCGTATAGGTCTGCAGTATCTAGTAGAAGCAGGGCGGGGGTTTTTCCAAAGTATAATATTATCCGAAGGGGAATTTACTACTAACTGAAGTGGGACATAGGACGTGACAAATAAGCTACTGTCATCGGAATTAGAAGGATCCGAAAAACACTGTTTGTATTCACTTTGACCAGTACTACCATCAAATCCCCACTTCCCAATCAAAGTTAAATTATCTGTGGAATCAATCGGCACTCTCTCTAAAATATCTTTTTGTGACTCAAGAATTCTTGAAGCTGTATGATCTAATAAACTTTGCAATTCTATTTCCGCTTTAGTTTCTGAGATTGATACATTTTCGGGATAACATTTCTTTTTAGCACTTAATATACTTTAGTAAGATGGTAAAATATCACATGCCGTTTTACTATTTACAAAGTTTCTAATTAATAAATATTGGTGCTTCGTCAACTTGGCCTCAACAAAAAGAGATACGACCTCGTCAGCACTAATATTTCCTTCTAGACTAGTGTTACACAAACTATTATCGGAAGTATTGAGTAGTGTATTCATAGCTGAGTCGTCTACTTGAGACAAGTTTGCCAATCGTCGACGTTTAGATCGCTTAGAGAGTTCTGAAAAATCTTTCTTGGGACGTCCGCGTGACGGCCCTGGCTCTGGCTGGTTCGCGGTTTCTTGGATACACTGCTCATTACTTCTTTTTAATTCAACAAATTCAATTTCTTTAAGCCAATCACAGTATTTGTTCAAAAACATTGATTTAGTTCTTTTAACAATTTCCCAAAATCTATCAACACATTTACATAAATTTAATATTCTACTATCTAAATCCTTAATATCTATATTTTCGACGTCATCCAGGGATGCCAGCATGGTTTTTAACACGTGTACATGTTTCAATGAAACGTTTCCACTAAGGGAACACCAAATTTCAAAGAAATGCAACCTCGAAAACGTGCATTTAATCAAATTACCTGAAAAAAATATATTAAAAAAATAGATTAATTTTTCGTAGTCATTTGCTACGAAGCAGCTACGAAGCCGTAGAGGCTGCATAGCATCTAAAATGGCAAACAAAGGCAGAACAAACTTTATGACTTTTAAAATAGACACTTTACCCATTATTTTGAAGTAGGTGAGAAAGGTTGAAAATGCTTGCAAAAAGTTATAGGTCTACGTAAATCCAAACTTAGGTTAAAATTTACTATCAAAATTGCGTGGCGTAGCATGTCAAAATTACAAATAATAAGTCAGTTAGAAATACAAAATATATCAAAATAGCATAAACATACCTTGTTCTTGGAAATCCATGTCAAAAACACCAAACAAAAACAAAACAATTCTGAGAATTCACTAATGCACAACAATGGTTGGATGAGTCACTGATAACGGCGAATGCAATCGTAATGATGTTTTCACTTCCGAGGTCGAAAGATAAGTGAAAATAAACTGTAATAGGTGATCTATTTATATTCTCAAGTAGGTTGTTTATCGGTAAATCGTTATGTGTAATTAAATAGTGGGTATTTGACAACACAATTTTTGCATTTATGACCTATGGCGGTACCACCGTGAGTCGCACCAAAAGTATCTTTTATTGATCGGGAGTTCGTGTTCCTTAGCTATGGTATCTGCGAGTCTAGATGCTATCAACGCTGACTGAAGTTCTGACCTGGGTATGCTTAAATATTTTAATGATGTAACGCGACCTTTGCTTGCTACAAACGCGCCGTGTACAACACGGTTGCATTCCCATCGCAAGTAGGCTACAGCACACATCGCCTTGGAAGAAGCGTCGCAAAAAACATGCAATTGTAAATTATCATAATAATTATTACCAGCCGTAGCAGATTTCGTCGCCGTAGCACACTCCGGTGTCGTAGCGCATTGTGTGACGTGTACTCGCTTCGTAGACGGATGACGTAGTAGCTGCGCAGGCGATGCACTCTCCGTTTCGCTCGCACTCGGGGTTAGCACGTCTGTCTCTTTCAATCCCGCGCGTACATACCAACGCGGAATACGAATATTTGGTATTTCTTTTAATAAATCGATCCAGTTGCACCATTTTTGGTAAATATCATCTGGTATGGTTTCATCCCAGGTGATTTTATTTCTCCAAGTGTCCTGGAGCATTATTCTTCCCTGTATGGTGAAAGGTGTAAGAAAACCAAATATATCAAAGATTGACATAACCACTGCGAGCATTAAACGTTTAGTCGGTCTTTGTTTACCTATCACAATGCTATCTGGAATACGTTTTAATGAAACGTCAAACCCGAGTTCATCTTGCGCCGGGTACCATATCATGCCAAGTGTTCGCTCACCTTGATATTGCTGATCAATTTTGAACTTTACTGCTGCGTCACCTAAGGTCTCTTTTGGCACGCTGTCTAATACCTGTAAGCTGTTACTAGTCCAGTTGCGGATTTCGAAACCACCTTGTTTGTGAATATCAGTGATATTCTTAACCATATCTATAGCTGTGGCGTCGTCCGGTAGACTATCTATATAGTCATCCATATAGTGCTGCTTACATATCGCGGCTACAGCGGCCGGCCGGGTAGACTCATGCGCCTGTGCGTTTTTATTTTTAATAAATTGCGCAATGAAAGGTGAGCAGTTGGCACCAAATATAAGTGACGCCATGACGAACGTCTTTATGATACCTGTATGTTGGTCCCTCCATAAAAACCTTAAAGCATTTTGGTCTTCAATTATTATTTTAATTCGTAGGAACATGTCTTTGATGTCCCCTGTGACCCCAACTTTGTTTTTTCTAAAACGAAGCATAATTCCAAACAAAGAATTAAGTAGGTCTGGACCTGTGAGTAGGTAGTCATTTAATGACTCACCATTAACTTTAGCTGCTGCGTCAAATACTAAACGCAGCCTTTTTTTTATTAGGATTACTTACCCCAGTAAGTACCATGACTTAAGCGACCGCTCAGTAGTCCCCAACTCCTCGGCGAAGTCATTCTTAAGTAAGTAGTTGATACGTTCTTTGTACTTACTCTGATACTCCTGGCTGGCCGACATCTTTCTCTCCACGCTGTGCAAACGAGAAAGCGCATTAGGGTAACTATTAGGTAACTTACAGTTTGGGTCCTTCCACGGCAAACCAACATGCCAACTGCCGTTAGTGAGCTGGGCACTGCTCTCCAGCATGGCAATCGTCATCGAGGTTCCGCAGAACGAGATCTGAGTCATCTGAGGAAGTCACTTCCGTAATGAACAAGGTGGTGTACGGGGAGGCTGAGGCAGCGCGCGGTAAGTGCATAACTCCGTGCACACACCAGCCTAGGGGTGTGCGAGTAGCGGACGGCTCATCAATTTTACCACAACACACTTCTAAAGGCATTAATAAATGATAATTATCCTGACCCAACAATATTTCTGGTTTGCATAAATCATTAGTGTTTATTTCTACATTTTTCAAATGATCGTATTCTTTACATTTAGTTATAGAAAAATCTTGAATAGGCAAATTTAGGTTTTTTACACTTTTTACGTTAATCGTAAACAATTTGTTATTACATTCCTTACTAGACAAGTCCAGAGTAATGGCAGTCGACGCGCACACAAGCGCATCGTCGCTCCAGGCGCCGCGCACACGCATGCACTCAGCGCGGCCGTGCAGCCCCGCGCGGGCCGCGAGCCCGGCGCTTATCAGCGACACCGTAGACCCGTCGTCTAATAACGCACACGCACTTATAACGCCCTTAGGCCCGTGAACTTTAACCGGCACCACTTTTAGCAACACTTTTTTATCGGTTACACTGACTTTCGCGGTTACACTCATATGCGCGACGGTTTCCGTCGGTGTCGACGTCGTCGAAGGCTTCTTATCGGCGGTCGCTTCGCCGTTCTCTCGGCGCGGTGGATTATGCAGCAGTCGATGATGCGCCCCGCCGCAATTATCCTTATCGCAGGCGGGCGCGGAACAGGTTTTTCTGTTATGACGGGACAGTAGGCATTTGAAACATATGCCGTACCGTTTGATGTGACGCCATCGATCTTTACGTAATGCTTTGAGGAATTGTTTACAACTTGTTAATTCGTGTTTACTCTTATTGCAATACTTGCAATTATCATTTACATGTTCGTTATCACTCTCAGGGTATTGAATCAAAACTGTATGAGCTTTCTTAGCGTTACCGTTGTGCAGTTTATATTTGTTTTGATTATAACTGCGTGAAACCGCTATGTTAATATTAGCGGTTTTAGATATTTTTAGTGCCTCTTCATGAAGGAAATCAGAAATTATATCTGTTCTAGATTTATTAGTTCCTTTTTGCAATATCGGGTAACTGTAATCGGACCATTTAGATAACAGCGCAGTGGGGAGCTTGCCCAGAATAATATTGGATAGGTGAACGCCTCGTAGGTATTCGTCGCATCCCACTTCACGTACGGTTGTTACGTAATTCTTTATTTTAATTGCAAATGGCACTATCTCACTATGATAATCTAACGGTAACGATTGCATCTTTTTTATATCATGTGTGATTTTATTTAATATAAAATCTGGGTTACCGAATCTCAGCTCCAGTGTAGACATCAGCTGATCGGGTGACGAGGTGGAAATCAATAGGGCTGATACGGCTTCTTTTGCAGGTCCTCGAAGGCACTTTCTTAACCTCCAGACGTTCTCCTTATCGCTGAAGCCACATATCTGTGTAGACTCGTCGTAGGCTTGCTTAAATTGAAGCCATTCCATCGGATCACCATAATATTCCGGTAAATCTTTAGGTACGCTCATACGGCTAAGTAGTTGAGGGTTTTGTCCTTGATGGGTGGAAGTGGTGGCTATTAACTGCTTTACTGCGTTCAGCACCTCGATAGATCCATTTTGCGGATTTAGCTCGCCCTGATTTTTACCATTCTGTGGGTTTCGCCATTCCTTCTCCTTCTCCATCTCATGCTGGCTATGCTCCAACCACTTCTCAACATCGGTGTGAGTATGAATGCTCTCGCGATCTCCTTCTGGTGGACTGTATTCATCTTCTATGTCAGCTAGGTCTGCTGCTAGTTTTTTGTCGATCAAATCCATTTGTATCCTAGCTTTTGCTTCCGCTGCCTCGAGTTCCAACCTTTTTCGCCTCGCTTTGGCAGAAGACGATGTCGATGCTCTGGACGTGCGACTTCGTTGTACAGTTTTTGATGTTGACTGTACATCATGTTGTTGTGACATTTCGAGCTTATTCGGTGCTGGTAGCTGCGAGACTCCCGCCTGCACACTCGCTTGTGGCGTGAACGGCTGACGCAATAACTGCGGCGTCGGTTGCGGCCCGTCGGTTCCCGGCGGACAAAATGGCGCCTCTTCTTGCGGAGACAGCACAAAATTTTTTACTGGCTCGGATTTCACACTGTTGTTAGGATGATGAGTTTTGCTAACTGTCGCGGTATTCATATTAATCGCGGATACTACTTTTCCACTATTTCGCGACGGCGGCGGCGTACGATGCATCGAAACGATCCGGCCGAATGACCAGATTGTGGAGGTTCTGGTTCGCTTCGAAATCAAATAACGCCGTTTATGGTACTGATTAAGTATATTTTCGTTAAATAGTACAGTTTCGCACAAACACGTGTTTTACTCGGAGGGAGGAGTAACGCGGTGTCGCTCTAAGGACATTCAGCTGCAGACTGAGTGGGCGAACCCATGCGCCCGTCAAATGTAACACCGAGTCACCCTCAAATACAAAATATTAATACAATAAGGAATGCGTCGCTAACACTAAGTGTCTCGTTACCTTCTCGATAAGGATGGGTGTCGTAATAGACAACTAGGCGCCAGTCGTCCCGTATTAAATGCATGCTCATAATGCTATCAAAGTAAAGGCTATTATTCTGTAGCGGTGTTACATTATATGAACAATGTGCTGAACTTATAACTGTTAACAAAAACAGTGATAGTCCCATTGCTATAGACGCGAAACTATATGTTTTCTTCCCACAAGATGCTGATCTTAATTTCGGTTCTGATGATTCATTTTCTTGGTCATTTGATTTTTGATTAAATACTGTGTGATTTTCCTTATCCTCTTGATTTTCATAAACTGGTAGCACTGAGAGTTTTACAATAGGACGCTGCATAAATCCGTCCTTGGTCTTGAGCGTGACGACCCTGACATAGCCGTCGCGCCCAGGGTGCAGCTGTACGACGCGTCCTAGGGGCCATTTCCCCGGCGGCAGATTGTCGTCTCGGATGACCACAACGTCATTTTCCTTGATATTTCGTTGTGCTTTTCTCCACTTGCTCCGTGCTGCTAGTTGAGTAAGGTACTCGTTAGACCATCGATCTCAGATGTCTTTATATATTTTTTGCGTTAGGTGCCACCTAGTTCTTAAATCAGTTTCTGTTTCATATATGGTCAGCATTGGGCCACTTGCTAAACAGTGGGCTGGCAGTCATTGGGATCCTCGGATAAAGAGCAGAGCGGTCTTGAATTTAAACATCCCTCTAGTTGGCTTAGGATGGTGCTATACTCTTAAAAAGTTAGTGTTTGGTCGCCAATCACTCTCTTGAGATGGTATTTTAGGCTTTTGACGGCAGCTTCCCACAGCCCTCCTGCTGACGGCCAAGAAGGAGCGTTGAAATGCCACTTGATTCCCATACTGTTTATTTCTGATAAAAACTGTTGACTAAATGTACTGTGTAATAATGTTTCATATTCCTGTTGTAGTGTTTTATTAGCTCCTATAAAGTTTCGGCCTTGGTCGCTATACATGTGGCCTGGCATTCCTCTTCTTGCGGTCATTCGTCGCAAAACTGATAAAAATGCGAAAGCTGTTAGGTCCGAGACTAACTCTAAATGGACTGCTTTAGTGGCCATGCATAAGAACACAGCTACATAACCCTTAGTGGTTTTAATGCCACGGCCCTTGTTGGCTTTTATTAGGACATGCCCTGTGTAATCTACTCCCGTGTGATAAAAGGGACGTGATATATTCGATCAGGACGGCGGCAAGTCTCCCATTAATTGATTTGGTTGGTCTGGATTGTGTTTCTTGCATTTAACACAAAACCGAATACGTTTTTTCGTGGCTCTAATACCACCTATGAGCCAATATTTTCGTCTCAAAAATGACGTAGTTAATCGTGCTCCGCCATGGAAACAGAGCTCATGTGCTTCGTCGATTAACAGATCTGCCAATCTCGTATTGCCAGGGATGATGGCAGGATATTTCGTTTCATGGTCTATATTGGCGTGTTTCAGTCTACCACCGACTCTGAGAATTCCATTTTCATCGAGTTTTGGATTAAACTGAAGCAGCTTGCTCTTACTGTTAATACTCCTGTTTGCTTTCAGAGAGTTTATTTCGTCGTAGAATTCTTCTTGCTGAATTGCTTTTATTATAATTTCCTTTGATTTCTGCAGCTCTTCACATGATAAATAATTTTGTTTGTTACTTCTTTTGATAAATCTTATGACCCACCCTAATATTCTGGCAGCTTTTGATAACAAACTATTTCTTGTAATTAAATCCTTTACTACTTGATTATTGCTTGCTTGCACAACATTTACTGCTTTTATCTTTTTAATTTCTTGATCTGTAGTGTAATGGGCCGGTTTTTCATGTTGATATGTTGATAGCCACTCAGGTCCCTTCCACCATAGCGAATGATCCTTTAGTTGAGATGCAGTTTGACCTCTACTGGCGCAATCAGCTGGATTATCCTTTGACTTAACGTAGCGCCAGCATTCTGATGATATTCTGATGGCTGTAACTTGTTTTACTCGATTCGCTACGAAAGGTTTCCAGCGGTCAGCATCACCATGGAGCCATCCTAAGACCGCCATTGAGTCTACCCAGCCGTAGATCTTGATATCATGGCTGTTTAGACATGAGATAACCTTGGTCATCAACTTTGATAATAGTGCTGCCCCGCTCAATTCAAGACGGGGTAGGGACACCTTTTTGTTTAAAGGAACGAGCTTGGTTTTTCCTGCGACTAAAGTAATTGATTGTCTGTTATTTTTGTTTATTCGACAGTATATGACACATCCATAGGCTTTCATATTTGCGTCACTAAACCCATGAAGCTCAATACAATCATTTTCTGCTGTTCCAAGCATCGAGGCACTTGATATTCACTGATGGCACCTAAATCTACCTTGGTCTTGGTCCATTCCTCGTATATGGTCTTTGGTAATAAAACTCAGATTGGCGGTTAGAATCAGACTGATTTATTTGTTGCAAAATGACACTGACACATACAATAAATTGTCTCATAAGGCCACAAGATGGCATTACTTGTATTTTGTTACACTTAATAACATCTCCCCATCAGTGCCGGTTTTAGTACTACCAGCGCCCTGGGCGAGATTTCTACGGCGCCCCCTAACTGCAATTCAAACCCATACGAAAAAAGGCGAAGGATAATAATGAAACAACCATTTATGAAAAGAAATAAACATTTATTAAAAAAACTAATCGTATCGGCAAACTCTTTTATTAAGTTATCAAAGTCGATGTTTCCAGCAATTTCATTTTCGATTGACAAAGTTGCCAAGTTTGTCAATCTAGATTGAGATATTGTCGATCGCAGATAGGTTTTTATCAGCTTAAGCTTAGAACAACTCCTCTCTCCACTAGCAACCGTTACGGGAATAGTTAATAATATTCGTAATGCTATCCAAACATTTGGATATAGTTCTTGTAAGTTGCGGTCTTTGATAAAATTTAAAACAAAAACAGGAGTAGCCACTTTCTGATCAGGCAAAAACGATTTCAGACTTACGAGTTCATCGCACAACATACATCCATCTATATCTGATTTGGAATTTACATTTAATTTCAATTGAAGATCACTACAGAGTTTGATAAGGTCGTGTTTCTCTGGAATCTGTTTTAAATTGTACAAATAGACCAAGATTCCGAGTACTCACATAACTGTTCAAATCTTTCGTTGAGTGAAGTTAACGTCGTGTCCAAAAGACAGTTGAAAAATTCAACCTCGAATTTTTTTTCTGGAGAAGTTATAGGCTCATCTTGGGCAGTTCCACCAGCTTGGCGCTTAACACGTCGAATTCTTGTTGTCGCTCTAAACACAGGTTCTATTTCTAACTCTTCAGCCAATTCCTTCGCAGTTAAAATGGCGCTTTTAAAGCCTCAGAAGTTTAAAGAGTCAGAATTTTCCATCGATGAACAGAAGCTGAAAACAATTCAAACAACCTCTGAAGTACTCCAAACAAAGTGACAGATTTTACAGATGACTTAGCGGCATCGCATAGTACGAGATTGTAGCTATGACAGCCACACGGTACATATACAGCTAAAGGATTTATGTCCAGAATTCTCCTTTGAACTCCAATATTTTTTCCTTTCATGTTTGCTCCGTTGTCATATCCCTGACCTCTACAATCGTTCAATTCCAGTCCGTATTTATTTAAAATATCAATAATAACTTCAGTCAGCCTTTCACCAGTCGACTCATTAACAGGAATAAATTCTATGAAATGCTCTTTTACTGATATTTTATTGACATCTGATGATAAATCAACAAATCGTATTGTCAGTGAAAGCTGTTCTATATGACTAATGTCCGGAGTACAGACAGCTATAATAGAATAATATTTCGATTTCTTTGCACGTGATATGATATCTGACTTCACTTTTTCACCCATCAGCTCTATTAATTCATTTTGAATGTCTTTTCCGCAGTAGTGGTCAGAAACATCACCCTTTACAACTAATCGCAAGTGCTCCTCCATAACTGGATCAAACTTGGCTAGTAGTTGTACTAAACCCAAGAACTTTCCATTATTTGGCGTATATAGTTTGTCGGTTTTCAGCTAAATACAGTGTAATATGCATTAATCTAGACAAAATATTATTCCACCTTGTAGTTTCCTTTCTAATCAAATGTTGCTCTTGACAATCTATTGTTTTTCCCGTTTTTAATCTTAGTTCAGCCTCAATCCATGAGAGGTAAAACTTCTTATGAAAAGTGCTACTTTCATGAACTTTTAACATTTCTGATAAGTGTTTCCAGTCGTTATATCCTTCAGATGCTAAATTCGACGTTGAGCTGCTATCAAATAGCCGGCAACAAAAACAGTAAACTCGATTTTTAGAAACTGAGTATATTAACCAACGACGCTGAATTATTTCATTGTTTGCAAGTTTTTTGGTATAATGAGTGTACAACTTTCACTTGTTGACGCACGAGGTGGACAGGACGAAGTAATAAAATTCCAGAACTTGTTGAATCCGCGTTTATTTCCTGACAACATATCAAAACATATGGCCGGAGAGTCTATCTCCGCAGAAAAATCTTGTCATCGCGATGTAGCCACGAACATTTCGTTTTTGACTAATGCCATCTATTGATACACAAATACACTAATAACATAAAACCTTTTTCACTAGATAACGCCATATATCGTCGATTAAAAGTAAATGAATAAACATGACATCAAATTTATACATTCCGCCCACCAAGGACATAGTCCTTAAACTAAAAAAATACCCATACAACCAAAAAAAACATACACCGCCCACCAGTGCCAGATATAAAGTTCCGAAACAATTGACAATATTATGTCCTTGGAGAGTGAGACCACAATATACATAAGCATAGACAAATTTTAACATTTTTTTTTTATAAATTATAAAACTACTACATAAAACCTTACTATTATTTTCTGTTAAAAGTAACAAGCAAAACTTAGACAAAAGTCTTTAATCAATGTATTATTTGTCTTTAATGTAACTACTCGCGTAACATTATTGTGTCCCGGATGTTTGGTCACCACACGACCAAGAAGCCACTTAAAAGGAAGTAAGTAATTTTCATTAACTAATACTATATCTCCAATTTTCGGTTCTGGGGTTTGGTAAGACCATTTTTACCTATACTGATGCAAATATTCTTTGGACATGAATATTCTATTTCTCAATTTTCAGTATTTTAGACACCTCTCTCAAAAGTTTGGATAATAATGTATCAGCACACAATTCCTTTCTTGGAATCGAAATTTGTTTTATTGGAGCGTCCTCTTGTTTTGCAGGTAACCAAACTAACGTGGAAGTTTCCTTCTGAATCAACAATCCGCAAATAGACTACAGCCCCATGGGCAATATTTGAAGCATCCACAAATCCATGCAGTTCATCGACCTTAGGTTTCATCCAACGAGGTATATTAAAATCATTTAAACTGTCCAAATCCTTCTGGTACGTAGTCCATTATTTTATTATTCACAATTCGGCTATTCCTCGTCCCAATTTATTCCAGCTAACCACAATTTTTAAATAAAAGTATTTGCTATGATAGTATACATGAACCATTGATCATACAATCTTACTACGTTTGAAAAAACCTTTCTTTTTGTTACAGGTGCAGTTTGCGGAGGCAGATTCACCGTGTAATGCACTTCTATCCGTCTGTTAACAACTTCATCTGTTTTCACATTCACACTTTCTCCTACACCTTTCCACTATCTTCTTTTTTCAATCTTTCTGATAACTCGTCATTATTTGTCATCCAATTTTGAATTTCAAAACCTCCTTTATTTAACACAAAATTAGTAATATCATTATAAATCTTTATACACTTTTCCACTGATTCACAACCAATCAAAGAAACATCCATGTAATAACCGTTTAATGTTTTTTCAGATATTCTTTTCCTTTCAGATACGGATCACATTCGTCATATGCCAGTTGTAGGACAGCCCTGACCGCTAGATAAGAAGCAGATGAGGTCCCAAAAGTTATTTGCAATAAACGAAATTCCAGAAGAAGAATTTGCCTTTATTGATTCCTTTTTCTTTGATATTAGCTCTTTTACATATAATTCATTCCACTGTTCATCCCATAAAAACCCGTTGAAGGTCTACATCAGAATATACCACCTTGATCTGAGAGTACATTAAAGTGGTCTGAGTTTAGTTGTCTTTCTATCATTTTTAATTACAGCTTGTTGAGGTAAATCAATGGAATCTTTCTTGTTTTGTTCTTCTGCAGGAACTTCTTCCATGTGACTTCGGAAATTGTATTCTTGTATCATTTTTGAATAATCTCTTTTTAAACTTTGATTATTTTTAATCCTTGAACGTAAAGATTGAATTCTTTTCTCTTCAATTAGTTTAGAATCTTCAAATCCAATATCAAGATCTTTTTTGAAAGGATGTCTCACTATATAGTGACTTTGCGAATCCCTGCACGTTGTTTGTGCAAAAAATCTTTCACGTTCTTCTTCCTCCTGTGATAAGATTTTTGGTTGATTCTTGGACTCGACTTCCTGTTTCCAGAATTCTTTTATATTATTATCATTTTCTACTGTGGCACAAGTATCCATAGTAATTATGTTATCTTCCTGACTTTGCGGAATTATACCAGAAACAATCCAGCCTAATGATGTATTCTGTGCCACTGGAGACTGTTTTGATCCTCTTTTTGTCCCACTCTTAATCACCTGACCGTATACCTCAGCTCCTAACAACAAATCTATTTTATTAGGAGTGTGATACTGTGGATCGGCAAGTAGTATCTCCTTTGAATCTAACCAGTTTATTTCCTCCACTTTCTTACTGGGAAGAAAAGATGTGATAGACTTTAAAACATAGGCCTGAACTGTAATTTCTGTGGAAGAATCAAACCTAGGATGGACCTTTATATGCACTGCATATTTCACGTTAACATTTTCATTTCTTCCTAAACCAGATATGCGACCGTTTATTGGTATCTTTCTAAGACCCAAATATTGAACCACTGCTTCTGTTACAAAAGAGGCTTGCGAGCCTTGGTCCAGCAAAGCTCTAATAAGATGTCGTTCCCCATTGGCTGATTGTGTTCGAACTAAAGCTGTAGCTAGAAGCACTTGCTTATAAATTGGTAATTGACCCGCAGAGTAACAGGATACAACTGGATCATTTTCGGGGGTGTCAGAAGAGGCTTCTTGAGCATATGGTTCCTCATCATCTTCTCCAGAAGTAGAGATAAAAACTTTACCCGACTTTTCCGAACTATTTTCGCAAGGTGAATTAGCAGTTCTTTCAGAACCGTCATAATTATTATTATATTCAGGGTGAAGCATCGAATGATGTTTGCGCCTGCAAATTCGGCAACTCATCAAACTTTGGCACATCTTGGCAGCATGATGACCAAAACAATTAAAACATAGCCCGTTTTGCTCGATAACTTTTCTACGACCATTTACATCCTCTTTTGCGAATTGTTTACAATTACTAATTTTGTGTTGTTCATTACAATATTCACATTGGCTTTGAGATACATGGAAGGTCCTGGGCTTATTACTACCTTGTGTCTGACTAGATGTGACTCTATTTGATCCGGTTGATTTAGGTTCTAAAAACTCTAGCGCGCGATATCGTCTAGTAAGGAAATCCTTAAATTGAGAAAACTTAGGCAAGGCGTCTAATTCATTAAGATTACTAATATACATTTCCCACTCTTTTCTCGAATCTACGTCAAGTTTGAGCGTTAATAGGTGTATAACAAGTATGTCCCAGGAGCTTACGTCCACTCCAATATTTGTCAACGCACTCAAACAATCTGTCGTTGTATCTAGTAAACTTTTCAACATATTTGCCGATTCATTAACTAAGCTCTTTTGACTTAATAACCTCTTCAAAATAGCATGACACATAAATCTTTTATTATTGTATCTCGCATTTAGTAAAGACCAACACCTATCATAGTTCGAATCGGAAATCGGAATCTGTCTTATTAATTGCTCGGCTTCACCGGACAAATAACCCTTTAAATAGTGAAGTTTCTGTACATTGTCTAAGTGTGTATTGTTATGCACTAATGACACAAACAAGTCTCTAAAAGTGGTCCAATCTGAGTATAGCCCGGTAAAAGTAGGTATAACAATCCGCGGCAATTTAATATTGGAAGTTTGTGTTTCATTTTGAGTAATTGCATCTGGAAATGTCGTTGACTTTTTAAATGAGTCTAACACAATTTTTAACTCAGTCTTATATTCCACATACAATTCCTCAACTAATTCGTACATGTTATCTTGAAAATATTTGATTTCTCTATCACGTGTTCCTTTTACAATTTCTTTATGGGTATCATTGAAATTAGACCAAAGTTCATCTAATGTGTCTAATCTAACCTGCACATAGTGTTGATTAATTCTTTCCTTTGGCGATTTCTTATAATTAATTTTCGCTTTATTCATACGATCAAACGTATCCACTTGCACATGTACTAAGTCCTCCATTTTAAAATGAAAAAATTATACAATGATGATGAGTAAATTATAAGTGTTTGAAATTTACAAATAGTTATGGGAAATTGGGCATAAGTTTCCCGTTTGAACCAAATTTGCTTTAAATCTAACAAAATTAAAGTAATTATTCTAAGTTAAAATGTTAAGTCCAAATTGTTAATGAAAATAGAGTTCAAATTTCCACAATATTGAATCACTGATATCACTAATCAAAGTTAATTCTTCAAGTTAATCCCTTAGTAGAAATAAGGTTCAAAATCACTTACAGTTTTTTGAGGTTCACCTTAATGGACTGTATAGATGATGTTTAAAGCGCTTGCAGCGCTCTGTACTCCTCTTCCCTTTTCATAGTCACACTGCTTCCCATAAAAATCCTGACGTGTACCTTTCCTTCTGGTACCGTCTGCAGTTAGCCCGTTGCTTCTTTGCGACTGCTGCTGCTGAAAACTTGGCTGGTTTATGCAAGCGATCCACTTGCCCAGCCAACAACCGTCCAAAAAAACAGTACGACTACTGTACAAGCCGACTATCCAAACTTCGGCTCGAAGAACCAAAATGTACAACTTTCACTTGTTGACGCACGAGGTGGACAGGACGAAGTAATAAAATTCCAGAACTTGTTGAATCCGCGTTTATTTCCTGACAACATATCAAAACATATGGCCGGAGAGTCTATCTCCGCAGAAAAATCTTGTCATCGCGATGTAGCCACGAACATTTCGTTTTTGACTAATGCCATCTATTGATACACAAATACACTAATAACATAAAACCTTTTTCACTAGATAACGCCATATATCGTCGATTAAAAGTAAATGAATAAACATGACATCAAATTTATACAATGAGAATTTGAGAAATGTCGCCCTGTATCATTCTTTGGATAATTATCAATGTGAGTTTGCACTGGGCCATTAGTTATTATATGATCAATAATTTTGCTATTTCGAGTGAGTGGCCAAGTGGCTGGATCCGATATTATTTAGAACAAGAGAACTAACGTCATCTAGAATTTGTATTTGTTGTACATCACCAATAGTGTCATCCTGAGCAGCATCTGTAATTGTAACACAACTTGTCTCCTCACTTCGGGAAACTTCGTCCACAATCTCTTCAACAGCTAACTGATCTGACTTGTCGGACAGAGACTCCACTACCGATGCATTCGCTTGTATTTCAGATGTAGATGCCACATTAAGGTCTTGATTTTTTGTTGTGATATATTTGCCTATATTCATAAACTTTTTTGTTTTTTCAAATTCCTTCTCTTTTTCTGCTTTTCGTTTTCTATATTTTGACCCAGATGGTTTTCTTTTGAAAGGATCAACGTGTTCAGACATTTTGTACTAATCAAATCTGCAACAAATTAAATCTGCGTAAGTCCGATCATTTCTATAAATTAATTAAATATAACGCTATTGAGTGAGGACGACCAAAAACGCTTTATATTCAGGAAAGCGTTAGCATACACGTGAACTACGATCGAAAAATCTAGGTAAGGTAATATTGTCATGGCAGCGGAATAATTGTGAAATGTTATATTTAAAAGCTTGTGTTACGTGATAGTGCTTAGATTTGTATGAAAAAAATCACGATCATCCACTCGTCCCCGAAAAAATGACTTCTATGTACAGTCAGATGCAAAAGTCGGTGGACACTTTTCACCTTTAACACAAAGGCTTACGAATGAACAGTGTTCATCCACTTTTACACTTGACCGTACGTCCTCGACATTCATTTATTATCTCCGTGTTTTTTTTATTTATTTTTTTTTATTTTTTAAAATTCAGGAATAACAACAGCCATACATTGCAAACTTAAATTATGTGTTAACTAGTACAGATTAGGCCAAAACTGTTATTCACAAACTGTTACATATTTTTGACGCTAACTTTTATTAATTCCTACGAAAATATGGCCACAAAATTAAACATTGCAGCATGTGCACAACAGGATAATAGTGCAAGATTCAGGTGTTTTTTTAAAAAAGAAAGTAATGGTAAAAAAACTACAATAATAATAATGAGCATGTGTATACAATGTATTTTAAGTACATAAGTATTTAAAAGTAATAATTAATTAAATGATGTATAAATATATTAATATCAAATAGAAATAAATATAAATGATAATAAAATTATGTGAGTATCTAAGAAACTTAAATGAGCTTATAAAAATAAAACATTATTTATTTGAAGTAAGCTGTGAAGCTGTTAAGCTGTTAATGCTGAAAAATATCCCTGATCTCATTTAGAAAATATTTTTTATTTCCCATAAAGGGATCAACTTCATTAAATTCCGTGTTATAACTTTTTGCTATTCTTGAAAACACCGCATTGTTGGCGTATCTCGTTTTGTGTAAGGAGACGGCAAATAAAGTTGTGTGACGCGTTCGACGTGTCGGCGTCCGTAGTGCCAGCCGCGCCACTAGCTCGGGGCAGTCAAGGCGCCCGCGCACTACGTCGTATAGAAGACCCATATCCAACACTTTGCGGCGCTGATCCAGTGTAAGCATTTGGTACTCTCGGCAGTAATCAATATAATGTGAACGGATTTTATTTTGAAATTTAAAATTAAGGTGATTAATAAATTTCTTTTGTATACTCTCAATTCGATTTTTATGTACTGTGTAGAACGGATTCCATATAGGACAAGCATATTCCAATATGCTCTGCACGTAAGCGTAATAAACAATTTTGAGGCTAATTAAGTTACTAAATGGTTTACAAGTGCGTATTACGAAGCCTAAATTACGATATGCTCGACTTACTATGTAATCGATATGATTTGAAAATGTCATCTTAGAATCCAGCCAGACTCCCAAGTCCCGGACCAACTCAACCCTTTCTATTGCAGTGTTGTTAAAGTTATATTTAAATATGATTGGCTGTTTTTTACGCGTAAAGCTGATGCATTGACATTTGGAAATACTGAGAGTTATATTATTTTTGGAGTAAAAAGACACAAGGTTATCGAGGTCGCGCTGAATCAATAAACAATCCGATATTGAGTGAACTTTCATAAATACTTTTTTATCGTCTGCATATAAAAGGTATTGAGCACTATTAAAGCAAGAACTTATATCAAATATATATGCATTATAGAAGAGAGGCCCAAGATGCGAGCCCTGTGGAACACCTGAAGGTACCGTTATAAAGTCTGACCTGTATCCACCAAGCACAACTGCCTGGGAACGGTTAGCCAGATATGACGCGATCCATCGTAATAAGTCGCCATGTATACCCAATAACTCTAATTTCTGTAACAAGATGACGTGGTCAACACGATCGAAGGCCTTTTCAAAATCAGTATAGACCACGTCAACCTGCCCGCCACCTTCCATGTGTTCTAGAAGATAGTTGGTGAACACAGACAGATTCGAAACAGCAGAACGGCCTCTCAAAAAGCCATGTTGCGATGAAGGTACACCTTGAGCAATAATTTGATAGATGTTTTCGTATACAACTTTTTCAAATACTTTGGCGATAGTGTTAAGAATAGAGATCGGCCGATAATTAGATATAATTGACTTAGACCCTTTTTTATAGATAGGAATAATATGGGCTTTTTTCCAGATTACAGGGAAGTAACCATTTCTTAAAGAAGAACAAAATAGTATTGAGATAGGAAGAGCAAGGCTTTTAGAGCATGCAGATAGAAATATTGGAGGTATACCATCACAGCCGGCACCCTTGGACTTGTCCAGACGTTTAAGTAATTGTTCCACTAAGGCTGGGGAGATGTGTATCTGAGAAACTGATTGATTGTTAGGTGGAGGAAAAGATGAAGACTCGGAAAGATAAGGAGGAGTTGTTTGTGACGTGTTGGTGAATACACTTTGGAAAAACGAATTAAAAGCGTTACAAATATTTGGTCCATCCGAGAACACATTATTATTTAATGTAAATTATTTTGGGTAACTTGATCCTCCCCTTTTAGATTTTACATACGTCCAAAAATATTTAGGTGATTTCTTTATAGCGGTTTCCGCTCTCTTGGTGAATTCCCTGAAACACTGTTCCTGTAACTTTTTAAATCGATTCCTGAGCATAGAAAACTCATCGTAATCCCGGGGGTTCCCAAAACGTTTCCATTTTTTGTGCATTTTATTTTTCTGCTTATTAATCTTTATTAACATTTTACTGTACCAGATTGGATAATGTGACCTACTAGCTGCACCTTTAGAGATAGGTATAAAACGAGTACAGCACTCCTGCAATATACTATAGAAGTTATCCACTGCTTCGTCCAGTGTATCACATGTGAGGACGTTTATCCAATCAATCTTTCCCAAATATTCATTTGCTGAGTCATAGTCACCCTTGTGAAAATTAAATCGTGTTTTTAATTTATGTTTAAACTGTTCACAACACAAATCAGGCAGGTCTATTAGTAAGGATGGATGGTAGTTATCTTCCCTTACTAAAGGGAGTGTTGAACGTGATACTAACATTGGAAGGTTACTAAAACAAAGGTCAAGCACTCTACCTTTGGAATTCAGCACATAGTTGAATTGCTTAAAGCCAAGGAAATAAAGGTGGTCTATAAAATTCGCGACACAGTTTTGTGCGTCGCTACTGCCCTGCTTTAAAATTGTATATTTATCTTGGTCCCATCTGACACCTGGTAAATTGAAATCTCCCACCAATAAATAATTACAATTAGGGTAGGTATCAAAAAGTTTAGAAATATTTTTATTTATGTTTTCCAAAGGCTTAGGAAACCCGCATGTATCTGGTGGCGTATAAACGATAGTTAAATAAAGATCTTTTTCGGAAGATAAGGCAAGTGCGGGTACTCGTACACAGAGAGATTCGGCGGTGTCGCTTGTCCAATCGTTCACAATAGTAGCCCCTAGTTCCCGACGGATACAAATCATAACCCCACCTCCGCAAGACTTGTGGCATAAGCCCAAGTCTCTGTCACATCGGAAGACGTCGTAACGCGTATCACATAGTTCACTATCCAAAATGTCATTCTGTAACCAAGTCTCGGTTAAAAAGATTACGTCATACATCATACTCAATATACCATTATAAAGATCCAAACACTTGGTACGTAACCCTCGAACGTTCTGGTAATAAATCGACAGGTAGGTGGAAGTGATATTGTTACCTAGTAAAGCCATTTGGGGAATGAATCAGTTTTAATTATTATACTATGTATGTTGTGAGTGATGCGAATGTTTTGGATTACGCCCCAGTATAACGAGCATTCCATGGAGGTAGCTTGCGAATACGGTACGAGACAACATGTGTTGAATATTTGTAGTAATTCATGACATATAAAACTTGATACAATTATTTTATTATTTACCTTTTGAGCGAGATATAAATAAATATAAATAATGGTAATCGGATAGTAAACGGGGTGCTTGGATTCAAAATAGTATGATAGATTAAACAAATTGTTATAATATATATAGAAGTTTAGAGGTACTCTATTGAGATAAAGTAAGGTTGTCTTTGACGCGCAAATAATACGATAGTAATAAAAAGTATATTTTGTGAGTGTGGTTTTTAGAAATTCATAACATTTTAGTCTGCTATCAACACAATGCTGCGATGTTTTGATACAATATAAGGTACAAGTAATTTCTGATTCCAACTTATAAAAACTTAGTAAGTATAAAAAAGTAAAATAAAAAGTTAATTTAAAATAAACTGCTATGTATGTAACAATGGTGTTCATCACCAGAAAAAAAAAAACAATTAACCAGTAACTTGTTACAAAATTTGTTTGATTAAAACTAATAAAATAACAATGCCAGAAATTGTGTGTAAACAATATTGTCCATTTCATTACTTTAGTGAGTTTAAAAAATCGGCCGATTTCACAATCACAGCGTCAGTTTTATCATTTTTACGTAGATAAATCTGTCCGTACTTTACCCAACAGTAGGTATAATGTTTGTCCTTAGCGGTTCGCCTAGCCGCAGCGTACAATTGTTTACATTCCGGAGACAGGTGTTCAGAAATGTATATTTGCTGGCATACATCTTTTATACCGGCATGATTGGAGTTGAGCTTCCTCTCCTTGTGTTCCTTATTATAGCGGTGCACAGCCGAGATCAGTCCATCGCGAAGACGTGGGGATGTTAGTGTGACCACAATGTTTCGTGGCCGTTTTGATGTCGGGTCCATTTTAGCAACTCGACGGCATGCATGTATGTCTGATTCTGAGATTGGATGTTGTATTGTCTCACATAGGGATTTAACCATCGCCATGACGTTTTCGTTTCGGATCTCCGGAACAGCCTGAATTTCGACATTCTCGCGATAGCTTTTCCAGTACAGATACACGGCTATGGACTATTTTTAACTCATTTCTGAGCAGTGACTGTTCACTTTGAAGTGATTTTATTACGGTGTCCTTCTGCGAGATGGTATTTTTCAAATCCTTCACCTCCTCCATAATAAAATCCGTGGTTTTGGTGAATTCTTCTTTGAGCTCCTTGATTATCTTACCCATTTCAACGGTAATTAAGCCTTTGACTTCTTTTATCAGTACATTGCGTGAGTTAATCATTGTAGTCGAAGTCGGTGCCAATTTCTGATCCAGGAGCTCGCTGATGCTTTCAATTGTTACCACGTTTCTTGAGGCCGGAGAGTGCTTGGTAACCGAAGGTGAAAGCATAGCTGGTGATTCATTTCCACGTCTCCTACGGGATACATTGGTACACGAAGGACATCTAAGTGCGGATAGTTGTTCGGGTCCGAGATCACTCGCTTTTTTTCCTGCATCAAAGTTTAGACACTCCAAGCAATAGTATGACTCACATGAATTACATTTCAAGGAGTTACCGTCGTCCAATTTTCCCTTGCACCCTGCGCAGATCATCGTACCACCTTTCAGAGACCAATCGTCCAAAACAATCCGTTTGCGCCTTCTGCGCAAGTGATCTGTGACAGTTCAACAAAAAACACGCACCGGGTGACCAGTACGCAACTATAACCCGAACGCACTGCACGCAGAGAAGAAAATCACTTGCGCTTGTATTGGCGTTACGCGACGAGTACCGACAGTAATGGCGGTATCGTGTTATTGTTGCACAGCTGATTTAGTTTATATCACGATAAAATACCAGGTTCAGGGCAAGTAAATATTCGAAATGCACGCACTATATCACCAATAACACAATGCTATAGTAGCAGTAACCAACACTTTCGCTAACTATTTATTAGGTTGAAGTTTTCTCGTGAGCGGCCAAAGTACGTTGTTTAACATAAGCGTCAAAGACTAGACTGTGTTAAAATTTCATCAACATTATAAAGTCAGTTCCAGAGATATTTTATAATATATAATTTACTTTAAATAGATTACCCCACTCCAAACATAACATAAACAAACAAACAAATGTTACCTCTTTAGTATAATAAGTAAAGATAGTTAAAATAAAATTGTACTTACCTAATTAGTGAAATAATCCGTCATGAAGCAAATACCTACTTAAACACTATTTGAATTTCAACTTTTTGGATAAAACCTAAGCTCTGTAGTCGGCGACAAAAAGTAAAAAACATGCACTTCGTAACTTAGCGTGGACCGCCTGATTGCTGCGTCTGTTTGTTTTAAAATATGTAATTGCGATAACTGTTTTTAAGTGCGTGCACCGATTGAATGAATAAGAATGAGCTGTGTTCCGCTCCATCAAAAATAACGCCAACTCTTTTAAACTAAAATGTTAAAAAGAGATAGATAATGTGTTTCTCTGTGGTCGGGGATTCCCAGTAAAATCAACTGTATGTATGTAGTGCTCCGACCGAACGGATTGAGCACTGCGTTCCATTCTAGTGTTGCCAACACATCGTTTTTTTTTTCGCTTACAGAGATGGGAATATAAAGGGGCGCCGCTTAACGGCGCCCCTTAAAGTCCGGCGCCCCTGGGCGGTCGCCCAACCGCGCCCTACCCTAACGCCGGTACTGCTCCCCATAACAAATACAAAAATAGCAACTTATATCTAAGAAATAGGTAAAATGCCTATTTTTTTTAAAAGATAATAGTGTTTGTTTGTGCCTAAGCTCTTCGTAAAAATGTCTGCAGGCATTTCAGCTGTCTCAAGATAACAAATATTTAACATATTATTTTGAACTGCTTCTCTTACAAAATGGTATCGTATGTCTATGTGTTTAGACCTACGATGAAACATTGGATTTAATACAAGTTTTTGAGCACTTTGGCTATCTTTATACATCATTATAGGCTCTGAACTTCCTAAAATTTCAGTTAATAAATTTTTTAAATAAATAGCCTCTTTACTAGCTTCTGATATTGAAATGTACTCAGCTTCAGTACTGGATAATGCTACATTTCTTTGTTTTCTGCATTCTTAAGAAATTACTGCATTTGATAATTTGAAACAAAATCCTGAGTATGATTTCCTATCTGTTACATCTGAACCCCAATCTGCATCTACAAAACCCTCAATAGAACAAGAATTATTCCTGCTGAAAATAAGCCCATAGTTTTTAGTACTTTTCAAATATTTTAACACCCTCTTTACATGTTTCCAGTGAGTTTCATTATATGAATTATTGAATTGACTAAGAAAACTTACACTATATGAAATGTCAGGCTTGGTAAGAACTGCTAGGTACATCAGACTGCCTAGTAGTTGCTGATATGGACAAGCGTAAGAATCATTTTCAGCCTTTTTCAGTTTGAGATTCATCTCCATAGGAGTACTGACAGGTTTACATTGTGACATATTAAATTTTACTAGTAAACTTTCAATATATTGCTCTTGATCTAGTGAAATGAAGTTTTCACCAATTTTTACTCTCATCCCTAAGCATTGTTTCAACTGACCTAGGTTTTTTATCTTGAATTTTTTACTTAATTCAACTACCAATAAATCTAGAACTGATTTACAGTTATAAAAGACAAAAAAATCGTCTACAAACAGAGCAATCATAATTTTAACATTTCCCTGAAACTTAGTATACAAGCATGGCTCCTGTTTTGATCTTTTGTAACCTAGACCCTTTAAATAGTTATCAACTCTATCATTCCATGCCCTGGAAGATTCCTTTAGGCCATAAATAGCACGCTTTAACTTTAATACTTTATTATTAGATTCATTACAATTATCAGTAATAGGTTTGTTCATATAAACTGTTTCTTTAAGAAAACCATTTAAAAAAGCAGTAGTAACGTCAAGGTGACAAACATCTAAGTTTAACTTTACAGCTAGTGCAAACATAAGTCTCAAAGTGGAATACCGAAGCACTGGGGAAAATGTCTCATGATAGTCCACACCTGCTTTTTGAGAGAAACCTTTTGCCACTAACCTTGCACGATAACGCACATTATTTTCACTGTAATTTTTCTTTTTGAACACCCACTTGCACTGAACCACTGTTTTGTCTTTGGGACGATCCACTTCCTCCCAAGCATCGTTTTCTTCAAAGGAATTCAGCTCGTCTTGCATGGCTGCTCTCCAAAACTGGTTTTCAGGTCCATGCAGAGCTTCTTCGAGTGTGATGTCTCCTGCATCACTTCCTTTTTGACACTCTGCAAAACACAAACTATTGAAGCCATATCTGTCTGGTTTCCTTCTTATTCTCTTTGAAATTTCTTCATTCCCTGTACTCACAGTAGTCACCTCCTTATCTGAGGTTGTATCAAAAAAATTTTCATCGGTACTCACCGAAGAAGCTTCTAGATCCTGTATGTAAGTGCTATCTTTGGTATCTTCTTCATCAGAATCTGATGATTCTGGCTGATCATCTGAAGTATCTGACCTATTGTCCCCTGTTCCTGGCTTGTCATCTGCTGGTGAAGGTTTACATTCAACTGTAATATCCACTGTATTCTTGTCGGGATGCTCCATAATGACAATATCTCTACTAGTGGTCACAGAGTTAGTAACTGGATCATATATTCTGTATCCTTTCACATTCTCAGCGTAGCCTACAAGAATGAGCTGCTTGGCCTTCTTGTCCCATTTGGATCGTCTCTCTTTTGGGACATGTGCCATCACAATACTTCAAAATACACGCAAATGGTTCAAGTTCGGTTTCTGGCCTGTCCAGACTTCATATGGGGTCCTACCATTCAATCCAGAAACAACAGATCTATTCCTCAAATATACTGACGTATTCACCGCCTCTGCCCAAAATTTTTTTTCTAAGCCTGCATCGAACAGTAAACATCTGGCCTTTTCAACTATAGACCTGTTCATGCGTTCACATAAGCCGTTTTGTTGCGGTGTGTATGCATTCGTCTTTTGATGGACTATTCCTTGTTCTGATAAGTACTTCTCGAATTCTTTACTCAGAAATTCACCTCCATTATCTGTTCTGAGAATCTTTATCTTTCTGTTTTTTATATTTTCTACCATGGATTGAAAATATCTAAACTGTTTGAACACTTCATCTTTTGTTACTAAAAAATAAACAAACACCATTCTGCTAAAGTCATCCACAAACAAAACGTAATATCTTGACTTGCCAAGTGACATGATTTCCATTGGACCCCCTACATCGGCATAAATCAAATCCAGCACATTTTCAGATCTGGATGTGCTATGTTGAAACGATAACCTGGCTTGTTTGCCTTCACAGCACACAATGCAGTCTGACTTAGAGGTTTTTGCCACTTCTGGAAAGGAGATTCCTTCTACAGCAGATTTCATTTTGTTTAGACTGGCGCTATTAATGTGCCCTAACCGCCTCTGCCACATCTTACTCGATGTCATTGCTGGCACTGCCACTAATGTCTCTTCTGTTGCCAATGTATGTAATCTGTAAACGCCATCATTCAACTCTGCTTGACCCACGAGTTCATTTTTCTGATTATATATCAAGCAAGCATTTTGTTTGAAAATTACTCTGTTGCCATTTTCTATCAGCTGACTCACAGAGAGCAAGTTAGTTGTTAAAGTAGGTATACACAATACATTGGAAACTGTGATGTCATACTCCACACCGTTCACGTCAGTCACAATGTTTACATCACCTGAGCATAATACTGGGACAGTAGTCTGATTTGCAATAATTATTTCCTTCGTGTCTGACTGTTCTGATGGATTCACGATCAAGTCTCGTCTCGCAGTCATGTGTTTACTGGCGCCGCTGTCAACGTACCAATTGTTTTGGTTAAACTTTCCAGTCAAAAAAATAGCACTGAAAGCGTTTGAATGTTTTCTTTTGTTTTTATCTATACTCGGGCACTGATTTTTGTAGTGACCTATCTGTTTACAATTGTAACATTTTATGACTTTGACAGCTTTCAATTCTGCGCCATTGTGACCTCCATTTTGAAGTTGATGTTTTGTGCTGCCCTTTTTTAAACGTTGCAAATTCTGCGATCTGTTATATATTGTATTTGTAAGTAGGGATGCTGACATCCCTGGGTAATGCTGCTGCGTCAGCATCCTAGATGTAAGTCAGTGAGCTCATTGTAAGTGAGAGCTCAGTCACATCGCGACCATCATTCGGAAAGCTTGTCCCTCTAAAATTCAAAAGTGTAACTAAATTAGTGTCTGTCTATTAAACAGTGTTAAAATAAAAACTTTCTTTTTTAAAATACAAAATCCAACCCCTCGTATAACATTGGTGGCAGCGGTGGGATCAAAACTGATCCTCGGTTCGTCTAAATCCTAAAGTGTAACGAAGTGAAAGTGTTCCGTGAACTTTATTTCTGACGCTGTTCCTCACCGTCTCGTGACGCTGTGTCTGACACTGTTCCTGACACTGTTTAGTGACACCATTCCTGACGCTGTTTCCTGACGCTGTTCCTGACGCTGATTCCTGACTCTGTTCCTGACGCTGATTCCTGACGCTGATTTCTGACGCTGTTTCCTGACGCTGTTTCCTGACGCTGTTTCCTGACGCTGTTTCCTGACGCTGTATCCTGACGCTGTTCCTGACGCTGATTCCTGAATAACAAAACCCTGAAAATATTAGAAGAGGAAAAACCTGTAAGAAAACTGAAATGTCCCATCTTATTCCGGCAATCATCGTGACTCTGTAAGTTTTAAAGTTTAACAATTAAGTGAAAAGTGAAGTGAATAAATTAAATCAATCTCGTTCTATAAATAGATTTATCTCAGTAAAACTAATTCGTTGCTGTTGTACTCACTGCAACATTGTAGTCGGAGACCATTGCAGCCGCTTATCGCCAAACATTCCCAGACGTCTTTATCGCGCCGATTCCTAGTAATGCCAAAGGAAGAGGCTACTGCCTCTCTCAAATTAACTTCAATCATGCCTGACATTGATCTAAATATACTAATTAAATTTATTAACAAATACGATGGCGACCGAGACAAATTAAACGCCTTCTTAAATAATTGCAAAAATGCAATCAGCCTGGCTTCTCCTACACAAGTTGACACCCTTTTAAAATACATTTTAAGTCAACTCCAAGGGCGCGCCGAAAGCGCATGCTCCATAAAAGAATTTGAAACATGGCAACAACTCGAAGACTTTTTAAAATCCCAATTTGGCGAGCGAAAACACTACGCTGCTCTGCTCTCTGATCTCCAGGACTGTAAACAGTCTTATAACGAAACGATCAACCAATTCGCATTAAGAGTAGAGACATGTTTATCAAAGCTTTTAACAGAAATCAATATTTCTATACCCACTAAAAAGAAAGGCGAATTGGCCGGTCGAGTCGCTGCTATGCAAGATTTAGCCTTAAATACATTTGTCACCGGGCTAAACCAGAGATTGTCAACCGTGGTTCGATGCCGCGACCCTGAAACTCTTAATGACGCAATTAATTTCGCTGTATCCGAAGAAAAAATATTCCAGAGTTCTGCGCGGCGTAATGTAAACGCAACACCGCAACCAGGTAACCATTCTCAGAATCAATCACGATTTCGTAAATTTCAGCCCCAGAATAGGTCCTATAGAATGAATGGGGGAACTAGAAATAATTTTAATAACAATATGACGTCATCATCAACGCCATTTAGACCGGCACCCGTGTCTGTGGTGTGCCGATATTGCAAAGCCATAGGCCATACTATAGAATCATGTCGTAAACGCGAATATAATAATAAAAGGTTTGACAACGTCCAGAACGGGAACAATAACAACAATTATAACCGCCAAATGCCGTCTACTTCCTTCCAAAACCGAAATCAAAATGCTCATTTCGTAGACTCTCCGGAGGAAAACTATCCTGAGGAAAATGATAATTTAAACGAGTAAAGGGCTCTCGACGGTGTCTCCCGAGTCCAAAATTTCTACCTCCTCCGTTTTCAACCTTAAACGACACCGCTCACGTATCCTGGCAATCTAACAAACCGGGTAACCAGCCCCAAAATCATAGATTAGCCACCACTGTATCCGCAGCATCCGCCGTATCCCATATCTCTGCTGCACCCACTGTATCCAAGAAATCCACTGTATCCACTGTATCCGCTGTATCCAATAAGCCCACTGTATCCGGTGTATCCAAAAGGCCCACTGTTTCCACTGTTTCCACTGTATCCGCTGTATCCAATAGGCCCACTGTTTCCACTGTATCCACTGTATCCGCTGTATCCAATAGGCCCACTGTTTCCACTGTATCCGCTGTATCCAATAGGCCCACTGTTTCCACTGTATCCACTGTATCCGCTGTATCCAATAGGCCCACTGTTTCCACTGTATCCGCTGTATCCAATAGGCCCACTGTTTCCACTGTATCCGCTGTATCCTATAGATCCACTGTATCCACTGTACCCGCTGTATCCAATAGGCCCACTGTTTCCACTGAATCCGCTGTATCCAATAGGCCCACTGTTTCCACTGTATCCGCTGTATCCTATAAATCCACTGTATCCACTGAATCCGCTGTATCCAATAGGCCCACTGTTTTCACTGTATCCACTGTATCCGCTGTATCCAATAGGCCCACTGTTTCCACTGCATCCGCTGTATCCTATAAATCCACTGTATCCACTGAATCCGCTGTATCCAATAGGCCCACTGTTTCCACTGTATCCGCTGTATCCTATAGATCCACTGTATCCACTGTATCCGCTGCATCCAAAAGGCCCACTGCATCCGCCGTATCCAATATCTCTGCTGTACCTACTATATCCAAGAGACCCACTGTATCCACTGTATCCAATAGACCCGCCGTATCCGCTGTATCCTATAGATCCACTGTATCCGCTGTATCCAATAGGCCCACTGCATCCGCTGTATCCGATGTCTCTGCTACACCTACTATATCCAATATACCTACTATATCTAATAATCCTACTATTTCTTCAGTTACCAAAAGGTCTTACGCGTCTGTCGTAGCCTCTGTTCCTCAGCGATCCAGTAATGCATGTGACAAATTCAAAACCCATAGTCCTGCAATTAATACATCATCTGCTTTCAAGGTGTCTGCTCAACCCACTGAAACCAGTACTCCTAATTCCAATTGTAATGCGAACTCCAATTCTTCTTCTAAATCCAAAATGTCTTCTACATCCAAAGTTCCAAGCAAATCCACTGTTTCCGCTTCAGCCAAACCTGTTGATCCTAGTAGCTCCCAGTTCAGATCAAATTCTCCAAACTCTGTACCTGAAACACAAAACACGAAACATGTTAAAATACATAACATAACATCTAATCCATCAAGAAAATACTTACCTTTTATTGAAGTAAAAACATCTGTCTCAAATAAACCACTGAGGTTACTAGTTGACAGTGGTGCATCTATAAGCTTAATCAAAAAGTCGTCTGTTGAGAGAATGCCTAAAATAAATAAAAACATAGTGACATTTACCGGTCTAGGCACATCAAACAATCCCATGGTATCTTTAGGCCAAATAACTGTTTTATTCAATGCACTCAAGTTCGAATTTCATGTCATGTCTGACATAGAATTCCCATATGACGGAATTATCGGTAATGACTTTTTATCAGGAACACAATCAAAAATCGATTTTAATTCAGACACATTAACTACAAATGAAGTCAAGTTAAAGTTAAAATTCAATGAACCAATCTATACAATTGTACCTCGAACTGAGACCATTATAGAATGTTCCGTTCTTAACCCGGAATTAAGGGAAGGCCTTATTCTAGATCAAAACCCTATCGACTCAATCTTGATTGCTAATTCTATTGTCAAAGTAAAAGCTAACTCTAGAATAAACATTTCTGTCGTTAACACCTCTGAATCCCCTATTACATTAGATTCTAATTTAAAGCTAAAACTATTACCCCTAGAACCTGAAGACTACCATCAAATTTTTTATACTTCACAATCAGACGACCTGAACAATGCTACAAATCGAACTGATCAAGTTTTAAACCTCTTAAGAGTGTCCCATCTTAATAGGGAAGAAAGAGAATCCCTACATGATCTCTGTATCCAATTTTCTGACATATTCCACCTCCCTGGTGACAAACTTACAAGTACTAATGCCATTAAACACGAAATACCTACTTCCTCTTCTATACCCATTAATACAAAATCATATCGTTTCCCGGATGTACACAAACAAGAAGTAAATTCCCAAATTAATAAAATGCTAAATGAAGGCATCATCAAGTCTTCATCATCTCCATGGTCATCACCTATATGGGTGGTTCCCAAAAAACTCGATGCATCTGGCCAACGTAAATGGCGCGTGGTCATTGACTATCGTCGCCTGAATGATATCACAATCGGTGACTCTTACCCGATTCCTAATATTTCTGAAATCCTCGATCAGTTGGGCAAGTCCAAATATTTTAGCACGCTTGACCTTGCGTCAGGTTTCCATCAAATTCAAATGTCTGAGGCTGACGCCGCAAAAACCGCTTTCTCCGTTCCACAAGGACACTTTGAATTCACGAGAATGCCGTTTGGGCTCAAAAATGCTCCTTCAACTTTTCAAAGACTTATGAATTCTGCCTTATCGGGCCTTCAAGGCATACAATGCTTCGTTTATCTTGATGATATCGTAATTTATTCATTTGACCTTGATATCCACATAAAAAATCTCTCCAATGTCTTTGATAGACTCAGGCAGTTCAATCTCAAACTTCAACCGGATAAATGCGAATTCTTACGTAAAGAAGTATCTTACCTAGGGCATATTATTACAGATCAAGGAGTATTACCAAATCCCGAAAAAATCAAGGCCGTTCAACAATTTCCTCAACCAAAATGCCCAAAAGACATCAAATCTTTCATGGGATTAGTATCCTACTATCGCCGATTCATCCCAGACCTTTCCAAAATAGCCAAACCCCTTTGTAATCTCTTGAAAAAAGATACTCCATTCTCTTGGCAACATGAACAACAATTCGCCTTCGAAACCTTAAAATCCTGTCTAACTTCTGCGCCCTTATTAGCTTATCCTGATTTTACCCAACCATTTAATCTTACTTGTGATGCATCTAACCAAGCCATTTCGGCAATCTTATCACAAGGTCCTATAGGCAAGGACCGCCCTATTGCATATGCATCTAGAACTCTAACTAAAGCCGAAAGTAACTATAGCGTCACTGAAAAAGAGTGTTTAGCTATAATTTGGGGTACTAAAACTTTCCGACCTTATCTCTACGGCAATCGTTTTACTATACTTACAGACCACAAGCCTTTGAAATGGCTATTCAATTGTAAAGACCCCGGGTCCAAGCTTGTCAGGTGGCGCCTGAAATTAGAAGAGTTTGATTACGTGATCGAATATAAGAAAGGTAAAATAAATAGTAACGCCGACGCATTATCCCGATTTCCAGTAAACCCAATAGTTCAAAATCCTAACGATGCAAACCCAAATGCAGACGTAGTGTCTCCTCCAGCTGAAGTCAATGACGATAACGCACAACTCCCATTTAGCCCACTAACACTAGGTGATTTGGATGTACCTATACCGTCTGATGGTGACAATAGCCTACCTTCCATAGATTTACTAGATTGTGATGACCTGCTCCCAACTACAGCTTACAGCCCTGAAAATAAAAATGACTCACATTTACAAGATCCGCCGAATCCTACTACTTCTCAATCTCCTGTAAATCAAGAGGACTTACCTGCATGTTCTTCACCCCCAGCTGCTATTCCTAATGAAACTCCTTTACCCTCAAGCAAAGACTACTCTGAATTCCTAAAGATGTTTTCAAATAAAAACGAAACGTTCAATACCTACATAAAAGAACACAATGAAAGCCTCCTTAAAAGCAACGCAAAAGTCATCCTAATTCCAGTATCGATCGATTTTGACGATTCAAACCCTTACCTTTATGATGTTCTATCAACAACCACCGATTCTACTGAAATCATAAATTCTGAAAGAGAACTTCATTCATTCAAAAAGTTTGACATCAATGGTAAAATATTCTATCTCCTTTTTACTAAAGTCTACTATTTCGACGATTGTACTTACCCTGATATATTCAAAACACTAAAATCCACACGAGACAATATTTTACTTTCTGGAAATATTGATGAAATAGCTATCTCAGATTTTAAGAACTTATTCGAACAACATTCCTTCGTAAAGATATACGGGATGCTCATGTATCTTTTTAACAACACTAACATAACAGTCAATATACATCACAATACTATTATTTACCCAGTTCCAACAGAAATTGTAAAGATCCTTAAGGAAAATCATGACATTCCAATTGCCGGGCATTTAGGCTCTAATAGAATGTATAATAGAATCAAAGAACGTTATTATTGGAAAAATATGCGAACTGATATAGAAAACTTCGTAAAAAATTGTAAATTATGCCAGTCCAATAAAGCCTTACGGAAAATAAATCAAGCACCAATGCAAATAACAACCACGTCAACACGTCCATTCGAGAGAATAAGTCTCGACATAGTTGGACCTTTACCTGACGCTGGGCTTCGAAATTTAAAGTATATTCTTACTCTACAAGACGACTTAACTAAATTCTCTTTCGCATACCCCATCACTAATGCCACAGCAGAAGAAACCTGTGAATGTTTAGTCCATTTTATTTCTTTATTCGGCATTCCCAAATCAATATTGACAGATCAAGGTACTAATTTCACAGCCGATTTATTTAAACGCACGTGCCAGTTCTTAAAGATTAAACAAATCTGGTCCTCACCATACCACCCTCAAACTCAAGGGGCTTTAGAGAGGAGTCACTCCACTCTAAAAGAATATTTAAAGTCATACGTAAATGAGTATCAGACCGATTGGCATAAATTTGTTTACACCGCCATACTTACTTATAACAGCACAGTCCACACAACAACCAAATTCACTCCTTACGAACTCCTTTTCGGGCATAAGCCATATATCCCTGATTCAATATTCGACTTCCGACCAGATGTAACTTACCCCGAATATATAAAAATGCTTCATCATCGACTCAAAGTGTCTCGAGAAAAAGCCTTAGAAAATATAAATGCCTCTAAGGAGAGATCTAAAACATATTATGATAGACACACAAGGCCAATTCAGTATAAAATAGGTGATTACGTATACCTTAAAAATCACGTTCGACTACGCAAAGCCTTGTCTCCTCTATGGAAAGGACCATATAAGGTCGTCAAGATTAATGGTAGGAGTACCTTAACCTTGTTAATAAATAGGCGCCATGTAACTCACCATTATGACCAAGTTAAGTTAGCATATAGTTCTAGTTCTTAGTTAATATTTTAAATTTTACCTAGTAATTTTAATTTCGTTCCAGTATCCACGCTATCCTGGCGCAAGATGTCATCCAAACGGGTACAAATAGCTCCGGCTTATATTTTGATCACATAGGATCCTTACGATTAGTAAATAGTTACTTAAGAATTATTATCCCCGTAGATATATCGTTTATTAAACCACATATTGATAATATATATAGTTTTATGAATAGTTCTAAAGAACTATGTAAAGATGGTTTCGTTCTGGATATTTTAGAGTGTAATAATCTATTTCAACCTCTTTACACTCGACTCTCTGATACAATACGCGACTATGATTCAATTTCCCATCTCATCTCTAACCGTTCTAAAAGATCGGCCTGGTTCGGTGTAGTAGGCACCATTTCTAAAAAACTCTTCGGCACCATGGACGAAGATGACGCTATTAGATATGATAATGCGATTCAAGAAGTACAAACTGATCAGAAAATAATTGCCTCATTAATGAAAGAAAACATACTTGTTACTACTTATACTCTGAAATCATTTAATTTAACTTTAAGAAATATTGTGTCAAATGAGAAACAATTAAACAATGCTATCTCAGAATTAGCTAAAGAATTAAAAAATTTAACAAATATAACAAGAGAATTAAGTATAAGATCAAGGATGTCAGAACTAATAGCGATGTTAGAAAATAATCTTTTATCATTGTCATTTAAAATGGAGGATATAATTAATTCCATTATGTTTAGTAAATCGAATGTGCTATATCCTGCGATATTAACACCAAGACAGCTTTACAATGAATTGTTAGATAACTATAGGTTTCTTCCAAACACCAAACAATTACCTTTACCTTTAACTTTAGATAATATACAAACACTACTTAATATTTCTGATATTAATTCATATTATAGTAATTATAAAATAGTATTTGCTTTAGAAATCCCTCTTGTAGACCCCAATACTTACTCTATGTTTCATACATTACCTTTCCCTGTTGTTCATGATATTGAAAATCCAAATTCCTTTGCTACTATAATACCATCAGTTAAATACCTAGGTATAACTAGTGATAAGTCTACTTACTGTAAGATAGATAATATAAATGGATGTAAAACAATAAGCAATACTTACTTGTGTGAAATGACAGTGGTATACTCCACCAGCGCAGCTCCGACCTGTGAAACAGAACTTATAACTAAAATACTTACCTCAATCCCGAAAGTGTGTGTGACCAAACTTATCCACGGCCACTTTGAAATCTGGCAACCTGTAAGCAACAATAAATGGCTATATGTTGTCTCCCAAAAATCTAAGATCACTTTAGAATGTAATGGTACTGAAACATATGATATAAACATAAGCGGTAATGGTATATTGCACTTACCAAAAAACTGCATTGCATTTAGTAAAGAAACACGTTTAATATCGAAAGGATATCTTGTAAAAGAACTGCAAACAGTTAAATCAGACTTTTCACTTATAGATGATCAATGTTGTAATAAATTAAAATTTGATAAATTAAAATCCAACATACCTGTAATAAATTTAAGAAACATAGATTTAGACTCACTAACTTATAAAAGTAACGATGCAATTCATAAACTTGATCACATAATAGAAAAACCCCATATTGTTTTATATAGTACTTATTATTCCAGTGTAACATGTATGTTAACCATAATTATTGTAATTTTCATATTTTATAAAATTTACAAAGCTGGTATTTGCAGGAAAATTGTAAAACCAAAGTCAACTGCTAGGGTTCCTCCTGAAAATGAGGAAATAGAATTGTCTCCTAATCCTGCGCCGGCATTAAGGATATTCTAAATCTATAAACTACACACAAAAAGTGGTATAGTTTATTCATAAGCAGGGGGATGTTATATATTGTATTTGTAAGTAGGGATGCTGACATCCCTGGGTAATGCTGCTGCGTCAGCATCCTAGATGTAAGTCAGTGAGCTCATTGTAAGTGAGAGCTCAGTCACATCGCGACCATCATTCGGAAAGCTTGTCCCTCTAAAATTCAAAAGTGTAACTAAATTAGTGTCTGTCTATTAAACAGTGTTAAAATAAAAACTTTCTTTTTTAAAATACAAAATCCAACCCCTCGTATAACAGATCCTTTCGCAATGAATGCATTGTCAGACCCGGAAGTGGTACCAACATCAGAACTCATGTCCATCAACTTGGTTTTGATGACGTCAGCGGAAATGGCGATCCCCGAGTGTTCAATGGCCATTATCATGGGCGAATACCTTTCTGGTAATCCAGCCAACATCAATGCGCCTATCCACTCGTCCGTGATCTTGAATCCTGTTCCTTGAAGTTTTTGCCCAGTTTCTATTATCTGAGTTACGTAGTTCGTCATAGACTCACAATTTTCTAGGCGAATGTTGATGAGATTTCGAAGCAGGGTTATCTTCCTCGTGTAGCCTGAATCATCGAACATGTTTTTTAATGTTGTCCAGAGATCATAGGTTGAAGCCGCCTGCTTTATATGGACATAAAGCGCGGGATCAATCGTGAGAATTAACTTTGCTTTCGCCTTCGAATCTTCAATAATCTGGGCTGCTGTCGCCGACGCCGATAATGGCACTGTAATGGCTGCCGCCATTCCTTCTAGCACCAACACATTTGAGGCCGCAAAACTCCAGTCATCGTAGTTTTCACGTCCTCTTAGTTTCGGCACGCTAGCGATATAGTTTACTGACATTTTTATTATTTACACACGCGGAAATATAAACTTTAACTTGATTGAAAGGGACTGGGTCGATAACCTAATAAAACTCAGATTGGCGGTTAGAATCAGACTGATTTATTTGTTGCAAAATGACACTGACACATACAATGAATTGTCTCATAAGGCCACAAGATGGCATTACTTGTATTTTGTTACACTTAATAACATTTGGTACTTCTTCGTCCCACTGAATTTTTGACTTCCATATATCTTGGAATAGGATTTTTAATTTTGAAGTCACAGGAGCGAGCCAACCTAACGGATCGTATAGTTTAGAAATGTCCGATAGGAGCGATCTTTTGGTGGGCCATTCTGTTTTGTTGCCTAATTTTGATTGAAATGTAAAATTATCAGATTTAGAATTCCACCCGAGGCCTAATGTTTTCGTTGACTCCATTTGTTTGAAATCGAAAATATCTTGGTTATTTTCTTCAACGGTTTCAAGCAGCTCGGGTACATTGGATTTCCATTTCCTGAGGTTAAATCCGCCTGATTTTAAAAGATTGATCATATCTACTTGTAATTTTTTAGCTTGCTGTAGCGAATGCTCTCCGTGAATGAGGTCATCCATGTAAAAACACTCTTGAAGGACACGTGGCGCCGAACTGTCTTGATAATTCTCCTTTTCATCGTAAGCCAATTGCTTGAGAGTCATCATGGCCAAAAAAGGAGCCGCCTTAGTGCCATAAGTAACTGTAGTTAACTGATAAGCTTGTAGTTCTTGGGACTGGTGATCTCTCCATATTATTTTATGGAATTGTTGATCTTCCTCATGTAGCCAAATTTGCCTGAACATTTTTTCAATGTCGGCTGTAAATGCAAATTTGTACTGTCTCCACTTGATAATGAGACTTTGGAGATCCTGCTGTAGGTTGGGACCCCGGCACATTACGTCATTCAAACTTTGGCCACTTGATGTTTTAGCTGACGCATTAAAAACAACTCGCAGTCTGGTCGTCGAGGAGTCTTGTCGCATGACGCAATGGTGAGGTAAATAGCATTGTAGTGTCGAATTGCTATTTTCGCTTGCGGGTTTCATAAGTCCAAGAGTTAAATAATCAATAATAAATAATTTGTAATCTTGTGCAATATTCGTTTGTTTCATAAATTTTAGTTCTAATGTATGTATAAAATTGCCCTATGGCTTTGTGTTTAGATGAACCCAGATTCTGTTGATAATTCTGTTTTAGCGGCAATCTGACTTGGTACCGACCATCTTCCTGTCTACTTGTAGTGTCTTGATAATACTTGGAGTCTGACAGACCTGCCAGCCGGAAAAAAGGCACTCCCCTATAAGTGGGGTTTCAAGACAAAAACAGACCAGATTGGAAACATTGTTCATTACAAGGCCAGGCTAGTAATCAAAGGGTATGCTCAGATTAAAGGTACAAATTATGAAGAGATATTTTCTCCAGTCGTACGGTACACCACTATCCGTTACTTATTTGCTTTAGCAGCTAGATATGGCCTTCAAATAGACTAAATGGATGCTGTGTCTGCATTCTTGCAAGGTGACATTGATAGACAGATTTATATGCAGCAGCCTGAAGAATACAAATTGGGAACAAAGGTATGTCTTTTAAAGAAATCAATTTATGGCCTCAAACAGGCAAGTCGTCTGTGGAATATCAAGTTAAATAATGTTCTACAAGAATTGGGAATGATACAATCTAAAACTGACCCCTGTGTGTACTATAATGCAGAGAAAAATGTCTTTATAGCTGTTTGGGTTGATGATTTGATAATGTTCACAACAGAACCAACTATTAAAAATCATCTTAAGAAAAACTTGAAACAACATTTTGAAATGAAGGATCTCGGAGAAGCAAGGCAATGTGTTGGCTTGAATATAACTAGAAAAGGAGACAATGTGCTTCTGAATCAAGAGAAATACATAAAGGAAATACTTACCAGATTTCATATGTCAGATTGTAAAGCTACTAAAACACCAATTGAAGTTGGTCTTAAATTTAATGAAGATGATGATGAAGGAATCTTTGACTGCCCTTACCAGCAGGCCATCGGTGCTTTGTTGTATGTGGCTCAAGGAACACGACCAGATATATCATTTGCTGTCAACATGCTGAGTAGATACAGTAAGGAGCCCAAGCATGTTCATTGGAACGCAGTCAAAAGAATTTTCAGATACCTACAAGGTACAAAGGATATGAAATTAATTTATACCAAAGATGGTAACAACAATATCATAGGATATTGTGATGCAGATTGGGCCAGCGATGTGCGTGATCGCAAATCGTGCACGGGGTATGCTTTTATGTTACAGGGAGGTGCTATTTCGTGGCGTTCACACAAGCAGCAGACCGTCGCCCTCTCCACCGCCGAGGCTGAGTACATGGCCATGTCCTCCACAGCACAAGAAGCTCTTTGGCTCCAACAACTAGATAAGGTAGGAAAGGTAACGCCCGCGTTAGCATACTAGTGGCACAAATTCATCATTGAATTGGCCCTTGAAAAATTCACAGAATTTGAGTTTATTTATTAGTACCCGCCCCGGCTTCGCACGGATGCAAGTACCTAAATACAAATTAAGTTTTCGGCTTTTGTGTACATTAAAATGTATGGATTGATGTATGGTATACATATAAACCTTCGTCATACATCATTATATCTATTAAAAAAAAACCGCATTAAATCCGTTGCGTAGTTTTAAAGATCTAAGCAAACATAGGAACATACAGAAAAGCGACTTTGTTTTATACTGTAGTGATTATCTTGTTACAGGTAAAACGTTTAAATGTAACCGCCGTCTCCACGGACAACATAACTGTGTGTGTGACAGTGATGTGACAAGTGACACGTGAATTGAGAACATAAGATGGCCGCCGGAGGGACAAAATGGCGGCCAAGATGGCGCCTCGGTGCCATGCTGTTCGCAATATTGGTACAAGTAGTTGACGGTAAGTGTCTTCTGTCTTTAATTTTAGCGATACACTCGGTTTCTGATTATCAAAAAGAAAGTAGGAGTGAGTCATAATCATTATCATTGTCTCGTCCATGGCACATCACTGAGCTTTGTATTCAGAACCTTTAGGTACATTGACCTAATCCTAATTTAGTTGTTCAAGCACTTGGCTTATTGAAACCAAAACCAAGGGTGGTATGTCAATACATTTATAAACAACCGGGCACAGAACAAATAACAAGTACAGTCAAAAGCACGTAAGACTATACACATTGGACTTTGCATCCACCTTATTTCGTTGACATAGGAACCAATGTCGAACTGAAATTATTTACCTCGATGTGCTTGTCGTCTGCTCATCATACGAACTACAGTAAGTTGACAACCACCGTAGCACAGGCGAGTGGCCCGGACATTAGTATCGTGCCATCTCTGAGGTCCCTGGTTCGATCCCCGGTCGGGTCAATCTAAGAAACAAACTTCTCTATTTTGTCTTGGGTCTGGGTTTGGTTCAAAAGGCATCCCAGATAAATCAAGAAATATTCCGTTGTTTGGTACCGTCGTCGTTTCTGATTTCTGTAACACAAGTGCTTAAGCTACTTACCACAGAATCAGAGCAATGTAGTTATGTTATGTTGTCCAATGTTATTAGATTAATGTTCAGGTTTGGGACAACCAATCTGAATTTGGCAAGCGTGGTGATTAATAATAAATTGATTAAAACGTGTCTTGGGTAGGAACGTGGGCTCGCCACGACATTGGGTCAACAACCAGAAGCGTTAATCTTTGCTCCTGGCCAGTCAAATGTTATATTATCTATATCATGATAGGTATAAGCTTTGGTTTCTAGAATTACATCTCACGAGGGTAGGGATAAGCTGAAAACCAGCGCTGCCCGGGATCCATTCTCGAGACAGCATTCGCTGAGCTTTTTTTTCCTTTTGTCTCATTCACATTCCGTCTATGTTTGGAACAGACTATGTATTCTGTTTTGTATGTAAATTGATTTTCTGGCTTTCATAGCAAAAGTCCTTGAACTATTAACCGACTTTGGAATCATGTCGTTGTAGGAAAAAATCTACGGCCATCGTCGCCAACCGAACCTACCTACATACTATTTAAACTTGACGTAGTTTTTTGATAGATATTATTTCTTGTCTCTCATTATCTGGATATTTCCTGAGTTTGTTAGCAAGAAGCCTTCCATACAAGTCACAGTCGTCCTCTTTTTTATTTTGATTGAGAATAGCCTGGTTTAACGTATTAAAAGCCTTTGACATTTCCTTATCTGCTTTTTCTAACTCAGGTGGCTTAACTGGACGTCTCCTCTGTACAGGTATATTTATATTCCTGACCTTTGGTTCCGTGTTGCTTCTATCACTTGGAGTTTCCGCTTCTTCTGGATACTGGATCTGAATACTTTAATTACAAAGGAAGTTTCAGCATCGTTTTATTAGCCCTAGTAGATAGTGATTACTGTTTTTTGTTTGCTGACATAGGAAGCTAAGGGAGAATTAGTGATGGAGGTGTTTTAAATGAAAGCAATTTGTAGAAAAAAATATGTGATGGGACCCTTAATTTACCACCTAGTTGCCCACTTCCTAGAAGTAATACTAATATGCCATATGTTTTTCTGGGTGATGGCGCTTTTGCTCTTAGTACTCATTTTATGAAGCCCTTTCCTGGACATCATCAGTTCGGTACCCCAGAAAGAATGTTCAATCAACAACTATCACGTTCTCATGCGGTCGTAGAGAATACTTTCGGGATATTATCGTCAGTTTTTAGAGTATTTAAAAGACCTATTCCATTAGATGTCGTTAAAACTTCTATTATAACCCACAGCTGTTTATTGCTACACAATTTTTTAAGAAAGAGCAAATCATCTCGCAATATTTATACTCCACCAGGCAGTACTGACAGCTATGATAGAAATGGTGAATTAATCCAAGTAGGTATGAAGAAAATTTATTACCATTAAAATCTGTACCTCGTCGGGCTCCTATTAATGCTACGCAAATAAGATCAAATTTTATGACTTACATCCATCAAAGAAGACTATGCAGTGGTAGGACCTATGATAAATATTTTAATTAGTTTATAATTTGTAGAAATCAAAATGAGACATACTTAGTTACTTATTAATAAACAATTTGGCAACTAATTCATTGTTTTACTTACTCTTTGCTCATCTGTCCAAATTATACTTTTTACTGTGTATTTGCCTTTTAAGAATGCCTCCATAGCATCATAAAAAATCCAAATTGGCTTATAAGTTTCTTCTTCTCCCATACCAGATCGGATCGAATCTTGTTTTTTCTTGAAATGCATCCGAAATGCTGACATCAATGTCTCTTTCTTTTTTTTAAGTTCCAAAACAGGAATTCGCATGCAGTCTGCAATGCGATTCCATGCATCATTCACCTGAAAACATCGTACCTACTCACATTACTACATTTATTTTTTTTCTGACGAGGCTCTTTTAGCGCCTATTTTCACCAGGGATAATGTAAGATTCTAAATAATTCTAATGCTACAAGATTTTTTTAAATCGGTACATTAAGTAGTTTCGGAGCTTATTCAATTCCAACAAACAATTTAAGTCCTTCCTAATATTAGTACGTAGACAATAAATATTATAAATAATATCTATCAAAATAAAAATAGTGTGGACTGTATGAATGAAAGGTGGTTCTTTAAAATGTAAAATATATATTAATATAATAAATGTTAACACAAACCAAAATTAAATTAAATAATAACAGAGAAAAACCAAAAGACGTATTTACGGAGCGCGTGAGAAAAAACAAAAGAATAACAGTTCTTTTCGAACTTACAAATTATTTTTAACAATAAACGAATAAGGTTGTATTGCTACCGGCCTGTCGTCGACATTCTCCCGCCCGTAAGGCTCTGCCTTATACCAGAAAATGAAATGAAGTCGACGTCAAGCCGGTTAGGTACTTCAAATTTTGACCAGCTTGCGGACTGGTCGCTGTAGGATGCCACCGGCGGTGGCAACATCCGCTACTCGCACCGTTCCATCACGACCGGGGAAAACAGCGACTATTCTTCCTTTTGGCCAAAGTCCTCTTGGGGAATTACAGTCGGCAATAATTACGATGTCGCCCAATTTCAAACATTCCTGGTTGGAAGGAGTGGTGCTAGACTTGGCAAGTATTCTTTTATCCATCTAGTCCAAAATGATCTGCCATTCTAACAGCCTTCTTCCACGACAAACGTCCGACCAATACGTTATCGGTTAAAGGTTCATATGTAGATGGTAAGCTGGACGATGAACCAAGGAGGAAATGATTCGGTGTTAAAACTGGTTCATCCCATGCAGTTACTGGAACATGAGTAAGAGGTCTGGAGTTAACGTGCTTTCAATTTCGGTTAGCAGCGTGGAAAGAGTCTCGTCTTTGGGATGGCGTTCTGACAAAATGACTGCCAGTGAGCGTTTGACAGTGCCCACTAGACGCTCCCATACTCCTCCCATAAAAGGCGCAGCAGGAGGGAGAAAATGCTTCTATCTTATGTTCAGCGGCGAAGTCTGGAATTGATTGCCATAGCAGGGATATTTCTCGGTTAGCACCTACAAAGCTAGTCCCATTGTCTGAGTAAATCCTTATGTTTATAAGAATCTAGACATTCTTCCGTAGCTTTTGTCTAAATAAGCCTCAATATTTACTTTGTACAGATTCAAAAAAGGTTCATCTTTCTTACAACGCTTTTCTAAGCTTTTGAGCCGAGTCACAGCATGGTTGAAGCTATTGGGTATGAACGGTTTATCCTCACGCCATGGTAAACCTACTTCAAACCTACCATCAGGCAGGCGCCTAATAGTATTCTCGATAATACTCAAAGCGCGTTTTTCCGATGCATTAAATGGCTCTACTTGTTTCACACCTAAATTATCTAAGAGATAGTGTTCTTTTATCAAAATGTCAAGATCGTGATCGTTCGATGTGACCGAGCAATGATTAGTAGAAAACAAAGGAGTAAACTTATTCAACGATCCATATAGAGCCCATCCGAGGGCTGTTTTCACCGCAGCGGGCTCCGCTAAACTACCGAGACGGTTCTCTCTAGCGATCAACAGATGCCAGTCGCATACACCAATCAGAACCTTGGGTGATCCATTAACATAAGCAAGCTGATCAGTTATGTCTATTAAGTGCTGATAGCTCTTTAAATCTTCAGCTAAAACTGATTGCGGCGAAAGTTTTAAGTTTGGAATAGCGCGCGCGTTAGAAATGTTGAAAGTTTCTGTACAGTTTTTGCCCCTAATATCGAAATTAACAACTTTAGAACGGACCCCCTCACGATTACCAGTGACACTCTCGATGCGAACACGATCTAGTCGGCCAGACAACCCCAACTCGTCAGCTAGATTGAAGTCAATCATAGACGTGGTCGAACCGTCATCCAAAAGCGCAAATGTGTCGCGCTCACCTTTTGGGCCTGATAAAACAACAGGAACAATTTTGAAAAGAATGCGACCACTCCAGTTCAAAGATTTTGGACACGATGTAGAATTAGTATTTACAATTTCCGGCTCTTTTGCCAAATAAACTTTCTTAGTATGATTGACAACTGACGTGCTGGGAGGTGTCTTAGATTCTGACACAAAATTATTATTTAAATTAGACTTTTCTAATGTCGGTTCAGCCACCAACGATGAATTATGCAAAAGTGTATTATGACGCCCACAGCAATTTTCACACCGTACTTTACAAAAACGCTAGTCGTGACGTCTGGCGTTTATTATTTATGGTTTAAACACTTAGTACTTTGTACTAAGTGTTTAAAAAACACTTAGCCCTCCGGGTCCAGTTTAACAACGCATTTAGGTTGCTGATGGGGCAGCCCAGGTACCTACTGCAGTGCATCGGGGATGTTTGTAGAAGCAAGGGTAGACTGCTTCTTCGCGACCATGCGGAAGCAATGCGCCTCCCTGGTGCGCCGTGTGCGGGGCAGCCCCAACAGCTTCTTAGCTATGATAGCGAGCAGGCTTGACTGTCGCTATATGAGGTACTGTAGCACTACTTCTGCTGGAGTTGTGCATTAATCATTATGTTTTATAAATGTATGTACTAACATAGGTTAAGTCTTTTATAACTAACTAAAATGAGTCTTGTTACTTGAAATAAATAATAATAATAACCCCCTCATGGGACCACCTTGTCGTGGTGGAGGGGCTTACGGGAGGGCTTGTACATCTTCAGACAATAGAGAAAAACTCTGGCAATAAAATAACAAAGGAAAAACTCAACTCTCTTAACATTGTGCACCAAAATATACAGGGTGTTTCTGGCAAAGAGTTAGAATTAGAATTATTTTTAAATAAACAGAATGTACATATATTATGTCTCACTGAACATTGGCTGAGAAAATATGAGGTAATTCTTAGCATTGATAATTTTAAAGTTGGTAGCTATTTTACAAGAGTTTCTGCTATTAGAGGTGGATCTCTGATTTTAGTTCAAAATAATGTCATATTTAAGGAACGTAAGGATGTAGTAGAACTTTCAGTCGAACGAACTATTGAACTTTCATGTTTAGAGCTTGAGAAATATATTATTATGTGTGTGTATAGACCACCATCCGCTAATTACGTATTATTTGAGAATATTATGGAAGACGCCCTAAGAAAAGTATGCATTTCGAATAAAAAAATAGTTGTATGTGGCGATTTTAATGTTAACATCCTTGATAATTCACAGAATTCCACTCGGTTCTTGAATTTGTTTAAATCATATAACTTAACTCAACTTTATAACGAACCCACACGTGTCACCGCCACATCGGCTACTTGTCTCGATAATATATTCTGCAACTGTAGTAGCATTTCAAAATATATTATAAATTTTATTAACTCCGACCATAGCGGTCAATTAGCTGTGTTCGAACATCATCGTGCCCCTCAATCTTCATATGTTACTTGTAGACCTATCACCGCAAATCGTGTACAAAAATTTAAAACAAATGTATGCGAAAAAGTGTCTCTGCTAAACTTCAAATCAAATAACAGCAGTGATCATTGTTATGGAAAATTATTTCACACTGTCGAAAAAGCATTTAACAATGTTTTTACTCAAAAAACTATAAAAATAAATAGTTCAAAAACAACATTTAGTGACTGGGCTACGTCAGGTATATACAAAAGTAGACGTAGATTATTTGAACTATATGATTTAAAAGCTAATTCTAATGACTCTTCAGTAGTAGAATATGTTAGAAAATATTCGAAATTGTTTAAGAAGGTTTGTGCGATAGCAAAGTCAAATTTTCTCAAGAATAAAATAAAGAAGGCTACAAATAAAAGTAAAGTAACTTGGCAAATTATTAACAAAGAGACTTGTAAAAACAACATACATACTCACAAGTTCTCTCTTAAAGTTAATGATAGTATTCTCGAAAAAGATGCTGAAATAGCAAACGCTTTTGAATCTTTCTTTTCCAATATCCCGGTCACAACAACAAATGGCTTATCCTCAAATCCGTGCCTTGCTGAGTCCCTGCTCAAATCGCACGTGGATGAGTGCACAACTCCCTTCAACTTTGATTATGTTAATTATAAAACTATTTTGAAAGCTTTTAAGGAGCTTAATATGAAAAAAACTGAGGATTTGTGGGGTATTTCAGTAGAAGTGTTGAAAAATATCATACATGCTGTTGCTCCTCAACTGGCTTTTATATTTAATAAATGTATCGATGATGGTCAGTTTCCAAATTTAATGAAAGTTAGTAAAATAATACCTTTATTTAAAAGCGGCGATAAAAGTGACCCATCGAATTTTAGACCCATATCAATTTTACCCGCATTTAGTAAAATTTTTGAAAAAATTATATTTAATCAGATGCTTTGTCATTTCTCACTTAACAGGTTATTTCATGATAATCAATATGGATTTACTAAGGGAAAATCTACAACTGATGCGGGAGTGGCTCTCATCAAGCATGTGTTTGATGCATGGGATAAAAAGCAGGATGTCGTAGGTGTATTTTGTGATTTATCAAAAGCGTTTGATTGTGTAGATCATCAAACATTGAAATTGAAGCTGCGGCATTATGGTGTTTTGAACAAATCACTTAGTCTTATTCAATCCTATCTGTCTGACCGTACTCAAAAAGTTAGCGTAAATGGATCAAACTCTTCTGGCGCTCCTCTGTTCATGGGAGTGCCCCAGGGCTCGATATTGGGACCATTACTATTTTTAATTTATATCAATGACCTGCCCTTTTATACAAAATACTTATGTGAGATAGTATTATTTGCTGATGATACATCTCTTATTTTTAAAACTAATAGACAGAGTGACAATGCTGATAAGATTAATGATGCCCTGAATCAAATACTTCATTGGTTTACATCCAACAATCTTTTACTAAATGCCAAGAAAACAAAATGTGTTAAGTTTTCAATGCCTAACGTAAAGCAGGTCAATACTATAATAAAAATGAATGATGAACATATCGAAGTTATTAACTCGACAGTATTTCTTGGCATAACTTTAGACTCAAAATTACAGTGGTCTCCCCACATATCTAACCTGGCTGGAAGACTGAGTTCGGCTGCTTATGCGGTCAGAAAGATAAGGTACCTAACAGATATGGAAACAGCAAGATTGGTTTATTTTAGCTATTTTCACAGCGTCATGTCTTACGGTCTGCTATTATGGGGATCTGCGGCCGATATTCAAACTATATTTGTTTTACAAAAGAGGGCCATCCGAGCCATGTACAAGCTAGGACCACGTGACTCGCTGAGAGAATTGTTTAAGGAAATTAACATCTTAACAGTCGCATCTCAATACATTCTCGACTGTTTAATGCATGTATACAAAAACTTGCATACATTTCCTAAAAAATCAGACAATCATAGCATTAACACCAGAAATAAAAATAAGCTTGCTGTTCCTAAGCGTAGACTACATAAAATAGGTAATTCATTTGTTGCTTTAAGCATAAAAATGTTTAATAAACTCCCTCAAGTTATTGTTGAGTTACCTTTGTACAAATTTAAGACATTTGTCAAACGTTGTCTTTTGAAAAAAGGCTACTACAAAGTGGAAGAGTATTTGAATGACAGGAACGTGTGGATCAGTGACTAGTGTGCTCGCCTGTACCTACGTGTTTTATATTATTTTACAAATATATATGTAACGCATTTTCTCAATCAATGTCAGAATTGGGCCTCGATGACGCATGTGAGTCATACAGTTAATTTAATTTACAAATACCTTTGCTTTATTATTATTATTATTTTAATAATTGATTTTTAATTTTTATTTTACAATTGACAAACTAACTGTGTGTCTTAGTGCAAAATACTAACTTATTACTAATAAGTGTAGCTTTCATTTGTAAAAAAAACTACTGAGTTTCTTGCCGGTATCTTCTCTTTAGTTATAGGTTCCGAACCGGAGGTAGCTTCATTTGCTTTATATAGAGACTATTCATAAGTATTACTAATGTAATCTATGTGAATAAAAAAATATTGACTTGACTTGACTATTGACTCTTCACAGGTTTGAAGCAAATAATATGTAAGCAAAAACCCGGGTTAAGCTCATTAGAGGATAGAAATCGGTATGTACCTCGCATACTGATACATTTCTTGATGTTTTAATGAATAAATCATGCGAGGCTCCCCCTTTCGAGACTCGCATGACTATTGGACGGACCCTAAACTGGAAACGTCAAGCCGCCAATCAATCAGAGACCGGCGCTTCGTCGGCCAATCACCGTCCGGCGCGCGCTACGACTCGCTCGCGGTGTCGTTGTTGACGACAGCAATGATTCCTTTTCTAAATCTTACTAAAGCGATTCTCGTTTTTGCAAATATCGTTTGTATTTGTTGTACGGTCAACATCACTGTTGGTCACTGGGTTACATTATTAATTCGCTAAATTAATTTGAAGACTTTAGATAGATGGATAGATAGATACACTTCACTTTATAAATACCCCAACCAGTGGCGTAACTATACCATTCGGGGCCCGTGGCAAATTCATCAATCCATCGACCAACCCCCCCCCCCCCCCCCCTAGTTACGCCACTGACCACAACGAGATAATTATATTTAAAAAAATACATAAACATAAATAAAACTATAATAAATAAATAAATAAATTTCCATCAAGTATTTATGGTTTAAACAAATAGAAATAAATATATGAAATCAAATTAATTACCAACAATGCTTAGCTTTATTTAAAAACTTTGATAAAGGATACAAGTTCGCATTTACTTAGTTAAGAGAAAGGAAGTAAGATTTTATTCTTGATTTGAAAATGGGAAGGGACTCAGATTCCCTAATAGGTAAAGGAAGGGAATTCCATAAGAGTATGGACTGGACAGTGAAAGACTGTGAGTAGTATTCAGAAGTATGAGTAGGAAAAGTGAGTAGAAGTTTACGGGAAGATCGCATACCATGCTCTTTGATGGGTTGCAAGAAATGGAATCGTTCTTTCAGATACGGAGGGGATAGAGGATTAAATAAAATATTTTATAGAAGAGATAAAAGATGGAGGTCACGTCGACGACGAATAGGAAGCCAGTTAAGCTGAGCCCGAAAATTGGACCGACCTTAAGGAGTTTAAGACCTAGCAATTTTTAGGGTTCAATAATTTCTAAAATTTAAATCTTCCTTCATACTGCGAAGGGCTACTGAGGTGTTGTTTGGTTAAAAAACAATAAAGATTTGAAGACCATCTGCATACATCATGATAGTTACAATATTCCATTTAGACAGATCTACACTGCACAGTATAAATAAAATTGGCCCTAAATAGAACCCTGCGGCACGCCGCGGAGTATACGTAAACTACTGGTTCAAATTGAATGAAATTTACATTTTACCATGTTTATACAATACCTGTTAAAGAACTGAAAATTCAAGCTACTAGTTTTATCCACAATGAAGGTATAGGGCGTAGAAAATGGCTTGAACCTGAATTGCTTTAAGAATAGGATGGTACAGGCGTGCCATTTTTTTGAACGACTTGACGGGAGCACTATTGTGACCCCAATACAACAAGTTCTTGTTTATGTTGATACACTCATTACTGTCGATTAAAAACCGACGTACGTGACACGCCAAGTACTGACCCACGTGTACGCTTAGTGCCACCATGCTGTCAATAGATGGCGCTGGCAGTACTTTACAACGCGGTGACGTTATGATCCACTGAGTTTGAGCTCGTCACAAAATAATAATGTACTCGTAATACAAATGACTTGTAGAGCATTGAACTTGACTGTTACTAATTAACTAAACTCCTATTATAATTATACAAATATTACATTATCAAAAAAAATATCCTCTATTATTAGGGCTTGTAGGAACCGTGAGTTCGGACGGCGCCCCGACTAGAACCCCCTCGGTGACCAACGTCAGCAGAGTTGCGGGTGTCGGGATTCTGCGCAGGCGCTCCATTTAACGGCGCTAAACGCAGCTGGAGCGTGCCAGGCCGCCTGAATTATTATTGTTTTGCTTAAGCTGAACAAACCCTACAGATATAACACCGACCACTTGCACAGAGGGGTTTTACGGATAAATACTGTTTGTGCTTCGCGGCACACTATTAACAGTAGGATGTT